>CAUYTI010071275.1:0-46818 GCA_963575145.1 Galago senegalensis
TTTTAAAGCAATAACTGAGAAAATGACATGAAGGCTGTGTTGACCAGTTTGATGGAAGTATTTCAGAATGCATGTGAAAACCCCACACTGTACCCCAGAAGAGTATCAATGTACATAGTTAACATTCAATAAAAAAGAAAAAAAGTAAAAGAAAAGAAATAGAAAAGGTTGAAAAACACTGAAAAAAAAAAGAATAAAGTAATTTTTAACAAAAAAAAAAGTGGAACCTTCTGAACTCAGATCTTTATGTTTAAATACAATTATATAAATCTCAGAGAAAGTTAGCACAGTGGTTAAGAACAAAGGTTTTGAGTTCAAACATACATAGCTTGAATTCAGGCTCTTCAACATTCTAGATTTTTTACTTTAAACAAACTGTTGATACATTTGATATTTAATTTGTTCATTGGCAAAATAGGTCTAATATTATCATGCACCTAATAAGCCTATTGTCAAGATTAAATTACATTAATTTACATAAAGACACTTAGCACAGTGACAGGGCTGTAAGTGTTCAAGGAATCTTAGAACTTCAAAAATTAAAAGATAAATTACATTTTGATTTGTTACTAGTGGAGTGCAGAATTCTCTGTCATCCGCACCACAGCTGGCCAAGACAATTGTCAGGGAATTGCTGGATGTTCGCACAGTACTGTGGGATAAATCTCACTTAGTCCTTCCTCTCCTGGGTGGCATTATTCAGCCAAGTCCCTTCCTTAGTAGATACTATACAAACGATAGTCATCTTCATAATGGTTTGGAGTTTTACAGCTTCATAACTATACTTCATTTAAAAATTACTTTTTACAAAAAAAGTTTAAGCACACTACACATGCTTTTGGAGATCTAAATTGTTATGGTCCTTTCAGAAAGTAATCTGGCAATATATCTCAAAATTTTAATACGCTACGAAATGTGAATAACAATGTGTTTTAGCGATTGCTAAAATTGAATCAGTTAATACATATAATACATATGTCTGGCAAATGGTATGTCCTCGGCAAATATCAGTACTTTTTGCTGTTATATATTATCATTCTTCTTATTAATTCTTGATCTAGAAACCCACTTCTTGCTATCAAGCCTATAAAACAAAAGCTGCAGTATGTAAGAATATATGAAAATGTATTATAGGACTCTATAGTGACAATCACTGGAAATCTCTTTATTATATATCAGTATTATGTATATGGTAGAATATTTTATGTTAAATAGTGTGTTAGTATATACATATACAGCAAAAAATTGACACTATGAATTATCAAATAAAACCTGTGAGTTCAAAACACTGTAACTATTTGTGAAAAAAACCAAACATTGTTTGTAGCTTTCTCTATTTTTTTTTGTAAAGGAAAGATAGAATTCAGAATGAAAAAGTATGGAAAGATATGTACAAGATTATCAATCTTGGTTTCCCTCAAAGACTAAAAGCAGGTAGGAGAGAAGTTGAAAGACTAAATGTGTAGATCATCGCAAAATTAGAAAAAAATGTATAATACCAAGTAAAATACTTAAAATTGTATAATATATAAAATGACAACTGAATATTAACAAAATGAAACACAAATAAAAATTATTTCTATACAAATTATTTTTTACTTATTATTTAAAATATATATCTTATTATGTGTATACTTTAAAGGATATGGGTGTGTAATCTCTTAAACAAATGGGGGGTGGGAAATCTGATATCCACAAAGAAGAGAATGAAGGTGGACTCTTATTTTGTAATATGTACAAAAATTAATGCAAAATGGATGAAAGACCTAAACATAAGACCCCAAATTATTAAACTCCTAGAAGAAAACATACTAAAAAATCTTTATGACATTAGATTTGGATTTGACAACTGTTTTTTGTTTATGCCACAAAGAACACGGGCAACAAAAGTGAAAATAGACAAATGGACTACTTCAACACTATTAAAACATTTTACTGTTTTTAGGATATCCATATTTCCTTTCCTTTCCTTCAAAACTCATTTTTTTTCTATTTTTATTTATTGATTTGTAAAGGCGCATTACATATTCTGGACGTGGATTCTTCCTTGGTTTGTAGGGCAGATATATTCTCCCATTTTGTAGTTTACCCTTTCATTTCCTTTATGGTAGAGATTTGGTATCTGTAGAAATGAAATGGGACCTTAGTATCCAAATGGGTTCTGAGACAAAATCTGCTCAGTCCTTTCACTGATGTATTTCAAGACCTAAATGGTGAAATATTGTTATTCTAAATGCCATCTTTCCTTCTCTTTCTCTCTTTCTCTGTTTCTCCCTCCCTCCCTTGCTGTCTTTCTCTCTCTCTCTCTGCAAAGAATAAATAACAATTCTGAGTCTTTGCCCATCTACATGTAGCATATTACCTAAGTGTCTTACTCCTACTTCTATTGCCCTCAGACATTGGCCTAGACCATTTTCAATTGCCTTGATGGTCCAGAGCCAGGCTTCGAGGATCACCAACCCCAAGAGCCCTATTAGTTGAATTAGAGACCAAGATATGTCTCTAAAAACACATGTATGTGGCTAATGTGGAAACTTTAAGGTGACCAGGAAAAACCTACAGCTTCGACTCATCACCACTTGCCCTTCTTTGACTTGTTTGGAAAATAAGGGACTGGGTAGCACCTATGGCTCAGTGAGTAGGGCACTGGCCCCATATACTGAGGGTGGTGGGTTCAATCTCAGCCCCAGCCAAACTGCAACAAAAAAATAGCTGGGCATTGTGACGGGCACCTGTAGTTACAGCTATTCAGGAGGCTGAGGCAAGAGAATCGCCTAAGCCCAAGAGCTGGAGGTTGCTATGAGCTGTGAGACCATGGCACTCTACCAAGGGCAATAAAGTGGGACTGTGTCTCTAAAAAAAAAAAGAAAGAAAAGAAAAGAAAGAAAAAAGAAAAATAATGGACTAACTCTACTTCTCTTCTCAGTTTCTACACCTCTTCAATCTGCTTCCAAAATACTAGGTCTGACCATTAAGCTTGAGAACTTGCCTCTGTGCACTTATGTTGGCAACACTGTACAAATAACTTGGTGAAGGTTTCACAACCTTGTTATATCAGTGTCTCACAGCTGTGTTCCCTCAACACATGCAGGCCTCTTGCTGAGAGGTGTTTATTATTGTTGTTGTGTGTTTTTTGCATGTTGTCATGAGTATGTCAGAGCTTGAATTAGAACAATTAATTTCTTGTCAAACTTAGCAAGAGTGGAAGTTAAATCAGGAACATGTTAGTCCAAGTTTATGGGGATAAAGCCATGAAGAGAACAGCTGTGTACAAATGGATTAATTTTTTTTTTTTGAAAGAAGAAAAAGAGTCACAGATGAAGAGAGGTCAGGGAAGTCAGTGATGAGCAGGACTCACCAAAATATTGCCAAAATTTCTTGAATTATGCATCAAAATGGTCAGCTGACTGTGAGAAGCATAATAGACAAAGTAAATATCATTGTGGAAATAGAAAAATCTTAACTGAAAATCTTGGCATGAGAAAGGTTTGTACAAAAATGCTCCCACAGGAGCTCACCAATGAACACAAGCAAAGAAGAGTCAAAGTTTGCCAAGACCTTTTGGAGAGGCAAGACAGTGTTTGGGGCTATATTATGACTGGTGATGAAACATGGGTGCACCAATACAAGCTTGAAATAAAGCATCAAAGTGCATGACAGAAGGCAGCCAGATCTCCACAACCAAAAACTTCTGTCAGTTCAAATCAAGAGTCAAAATGATGTTGCTAACATTTTTTTGATATCAGAGGGATTGTTCATTATGAATTTATACCAGATAGACAAACAGTTGCCCAAGTTAACTATTCAGAATTGCTGAATGGGCTGTGTGGAAAACGTGTATGAAAATGACCTGAACTTTTTGCCAACTACTCATGGCTCTTGAGTCACAACAATGCACCAAGTCACGGGGCACTCTCTGTGAGGGAGTTTTTAGCCAGTAAACAAATAACTGTATTAGAACACCATCCCTACTCACCTGATCTGGTCCCCCATTGACTTTTTTTTTTTTTTACTAAGTCATTTGTACATAGATCATAAATACATTTATGCCATTATGGGATTCAACGTGTTGATTGTTTGTATAAATCAGAGTGCTTACATCCTACTAATCAACATAGCCTTCACCTCATTTACCCAATTATGGAATTAAGACATTTGTGTTCTATACCTGATAGATCCAACTTGTACTTGCAATACCCATTGACTTTTTTCTTTACTCAAAGATAAAGGAAATCTTGAAAGAAAGACATTTTGATGACATTCAAGACATTAGGGTAATATGACAACAGTTCTGATGGTCATTCCAGAAAAAGAGCTCCAAAATTGCTTTGAAGGGTGGACTTAGCACTGGCATCAGTGCATAGCTTCCCAAGGGAGTAGTGTGAAGGTGACCATAGTGATATTCAGCAATGAGGTATGTAGCACTTTTTCTAAAATGAGTGCATGAACTTAATTGTCAGACCTTATATGGTTGGATCTTCACATACAAAAAGGCTAAAATGTTGTAGCATGTTTTTAAAACTCTGTAATCAGTCTACATGTATGCCTGTACTTTTGTGTGTGTATAGGATGTCCCAATGGTTGCCCATAAAGTTGCCACACATAAAGAAAATGAGATATTACAGCTAAATGTACCTTTATTTACAAAATATTCATTAAATTTTTTTCAAAGAGGTGGACAACATTTAGAGAATAGTTTGTAAATATTTTGTAAATATTTTACACAAAGTTACATTTAGGTATAATTTCCCATTTTTCTTGCATATGGTGACTTCATGTGTGACCTTTAAGTCACCCTGTCTATGTATTTCTGTGTATTTGGACATGTGTATATTTATCTCTGTCCAGGTTCCAGAATCCACTGTGGTATTGTAGGAATTGCAGAAGATAAGGCCATGAGTGAATTACCACCATGGCTCTACTGATGAGGTACTATTTTTCTTCAGGATGTAGGACTGCCCTACAAATGACTCTTTAGAGCCTAGATGTTACTTAGAATTGTAGCCAATTTGGATAAACCACAAAATGATCTTAGAGCAGCAGCTAAGAGTGCAACCCGGATCTGTGCAGCCAAGGGAGGACTCATTGCCTTTATTCATTTTATTGGTTATAGAGAGCAAATTTAAAACATTACCAAGCTAGAAGCAAGCATACAATAGAGCTCCAGCTCAGTTGCTGGATTGCAATTGTCATAAAGCAGTTGAGAAAAGAGAAGTCAGCAGTAAGAATGGAATTCAAAACAAAGTCTATTTGACCACATAGCCTTAACTACTATCATCTACCATGCAGTTGCCTGCATCTGCAAGCCAGATCTGCAGCCTGTGAGCTGGATTCATTTTAGGACTCTAGGCTCTTCTCCGAGATACCCAGAGGAGGCCGGCATCATTCCTTCCCATGTCAATGTCTGTCCCTTTCATAATGAATTTCTAAGTGAATTTCCCAAGTATTTATTGCCTTCATGGGGCCATGTCCCAGCTTGAATGAAGGCACAAGGGTGCCAATGCCACTCTTGAAATGGTTATTGTTTAATAGGAAAAGGAAGAATAGTTGAGAACCAGAATGCTTGAGTTCAAACTTCAACTTCATCATTTCTCAGCAATGAGACTTTGAGCAAGCTGTTTATCTCTTTCAGTTTCCTTATCTGTAAAATACAGATAATAGCAGTATTTATCTCATAGGGTTGCCATGAAGATTAAATAGTCAGTATTTGTAAAAACACTTGGAATGATGCCTGGCTTGTGGTAAATACCATTTAAGAATTAACTACTATTACTTTATTTATAAGTAAATATTGAATATTTAATTACTTTATTTATAAGTAAATACTGGATATTTTCTAGGAAAGTTCTTTATGCCTCTCACCATTTTCTTACCTTTTTGTGGGTAGTTAAGAGAACAAGAACTGCTGTAGGTTTTTGCCACCTGTCTTCATACATACTGGCTGTGTGAATGTGGACAAGTTTATTATCCTCTTAAGCCTTACTTTCCTTACTAGAAATATGAGAATAATAATAATTTCTATTTCATAGACTTTTTTAGGAGTTAAAACAAAACACCCAACACTTCATGATACCTAATAAGAGTATAGTTAATGATAGCTGTTTACAGAAGTGGTGCCCAAGAAATGGGGCTATTTTTCCAACTGAGGGAAATGGTTTTCTCTAGAAGACCACTGGAAATGGTCTTCCAAAGGTCTTTCGTAGTGCCAAAAAGACATACCCACAGCTTCAGCACTAATGCTCACTGCTATAGGTGATATGGCTTAGTTGGTTTCCGTTCTCCCCAGATTTTCAATAGATTTTAAATTAGTTAAGTATCTAATTTCACCTAGGCATTTACCAGATGAGATAGTGATGAATCTGACTTCCCTCCTTTAGGTCCGTTAGAAGGAACAGGAGCCCATAAATGGTTAAAAGTCAAAAGAGGGTAGGAAGAAAAAATGGACTTTCTAGATGTTTTATATAAAGAGGAGTGTACAATAGGCGCTATGTGTGTGTGTGTTCAGTTTCCTTCACTTAGAATTATATCTTCAAGGTTTATCCATGTTGTAGCATGTGTCAGTATTGTTTTCCTTTTTATTCCTGAATGGTATTTCATTGTATGAATACACCAGGGATCTGAGGGTGAGGATGGGGATGAACTGTAACCAGGCACAAGAAATACTATGTATTATTGGAGTAATAAAACCATTCCAAAACTAGACTATGATGATGGTTGCATAACTTTTATTCATAATCAGTATGTACTTAAAACAGATACATTAATGATATGTAAATTATATCTCAATAAAATCATTACTGAAAAATGAAATGTAAAGACAATTCAGAGTGAGGAAATTGTTTCTAGCTCTGAATATTAAGAAAGGCTTCCCAGAAGCGGTGGCATGCATGATAGGCTTGATAAATTAGAATAGTCTGAATGCTAAGTAATGTTTATGAAGGACTACTGTGATCCATTGATAGGGCATCTCACCAAATTCCCAGAATAACTCCATTTTGCAGATGAGACAGCCTGTGTGCACATATCAAGTGGCTTCCTTAAAGCTACCCAAGTGGCATGAATGCAAATGAACTTGGTTCCTACATCCCTCCAGAATCATAGCCATACCTGCAACCACTGTAGAATCCTGCCTGCAGTCTCTGCCCTTAAATTTCTGGGAATACAGGAACACAGTGGTTTTGTGAATAATCTATCATAATCTTGTTTGCTGAAAGACGACCTAATTTGCCACTCTCTAACAGAATTCAAACTTCATAGTGAGGCAACATAATAAAAACGCCCTTCTAATAGTGTACCTGCTTAAGGCAAATGAATTACTCAGATATGAAATTAGAATTGCACTCTCAAAGTGCATGGAAGCTAGAGGATACATTGTGCTATAACATTGATTTCAATTACGTCTTAACCTTCAGCGTGATGATGTGACATTATACTCCTCTGTCACTGCTGTACTCTTTCTTTTATTTCTCTTGTTAAATATGAGCTTTGCTGTGCTCCATCGATCTCTGCAAATATTCTGCTGTTTACAACTTTGATAATCTTTGTGTAATCTACGGGAGTAATTGGATTCCTACAAACGTGGCTGCATTTTCAACAGCACTGAGATGGAGATAAAAATGGGGAATCCGACACAATGAAAGCTCCCCAAATTCAGAAACTGCTTTGGCTCTCTAGTTAAAGTTGACCTTTTCTCTCATGTTTGAAAGGTTATGTCCTAATAAGTTTGGACTCGATAACAGAAAGGATATGGTTTCTTGAAATGAAGCGAGGCTGGAAAAGTCGCAGCTCTGTGGCCCCTCAGATTCCATCACTGCCACCACCGCTTATTATCTCATTCAAAAATGTAGGGATGAAGGGGCTCTTATCTGTTTAAAAAATCACTCTTTTCTGAAAAATACTTACATAGACAACCTTAGTGTCTGTGATTTTTACTTGGGTGCAGCAAGTCTTCATAAGTCTCTTTTCTATCTGCCAAGGTATATGGAAGGAAAAGTGGCCAGTGCTGGTTTCTTATCTTGACTCTGCTACTTACTAATCAGGTGGGCTTGAGTAAAGTAACCTCTCTGTGCCATGTAACATGAAAATGGGGGATAACAATAAAATTTACATGATAGAGATGTTAGGAGGATATTTCATTCATACGATGCTTAGACCATTAGCATAGAGCCAAGATGACATGTTTGTTAATGAATTTAAATAAAAAGGGAAAAATGGCACACAGATACCCTTTTCCTGAAATTCACATCATGGTGAGACTTGGCATTGTTATATTAGGATCAGTAAAGTGGTACCTTGAGAAGAAAGAAACCACATCAAGGAAGGTGGCCGCAGGGCAGAAAGGCAGAGAGGTGACAGTACAGAAGAGATTATAGTGACAGCAGCCCTAACAGCCAAGATTCTGCTCGCAACACCAGGAATATCCAATATCAGTGTTCTATTGTGAATGAATTATCTCTGCTCTTTTTGAAGAAGTGGAATGTTAGCTTATATTTTGTTCTGATCATGTCAATATTCGTCAGATAAAAAAATACATTTTATGCAAATCAAAACCACTTTGAAATATCATCTAACTCCAGTAAGAGTAGCCCGCATAACAAAATCCGCAAACTACAGATGTTGGCATGGATATGGAGAGAAGGGAACACTTCTGCACTGCTGGTAGGAATGCAAACTAATATGTTCCTTCTGGAAGGAAGTTTGGAGAACACTTAGGGAACTAAAAGTAGACCTGCCATTCGATCCTGCAATTCCTCTACTAGGTATATATCCAGACGACCAAAAATACTTTACAAGAAAGACATTTGCACAAGAATGTTTATTATTGCCAAGTCATGGAAACAGCACAAGTGCCCATCGACCCATGAATGGATTAACAAATTGTAGTATATGCATACCATGGAATATTATGCAGCCATAAAAAGATGGAGACTTTACCTCTTTTATGTTTACATGGATGGAGCTGGATCACATTCTTCTTAGTAAAGTATCTCAAGAGTGGAAAAACATACCCAATGTACTCAATACTATTATGAAATCAATTTATAATCACCCATACTTTCATATGAAATATAAAACATAATTATAGCCTAGAAAGAAGGAGAGAAGAGGAGGGCATGTAGAGGGGAGAAGGGAGAGGGGAGAGGGGAGAGGGGAGGTAGGGGGAGGGAGGGTAATCGGTGGGACCTCACCTGTTGTGCATATTGCAAGTGTCAAATGTATTAGTAGTAGAGTATAAATGTCTAAACACAATAATTAAATAAGTGAGGTAAATGATATGTTAACCAGTGTGATGTAAACATTATAATTGTATATAAAATTAGCACATTGTACCCCATAAATACAGTAATGTACACAGTTATGATCTAATTAAAAAAATCAAATAAAACAAAAAAAAACTTTAAGGGTTCAACATTAAGAGATTATTGAAAAGAATTTAATTAAATCCATGATAGAGAATTAATTATAATAATAATGTGACTCTTCAAGAGTTTCTATGGAAAGATATTCATGATATGTTGTTATGTGCCCATATTTGAAAAAAAATATATTTAGGAAAAGTTATGGTTGGATACATGACAAGCTGGGGCCTTATTTGTATTGTGAAATGGTGGCTGATTTTTTTTTCATTTTTCCATTTTGTGTGCATATATTGTTTCTTCTTTTACCCTTTGGTATTCATTAGCAACTCCCTATATCTTTTTAATCCATATCAACTTGCTGTACCATCCTCTCTGTTTAACACCTTCAGACATTTCCTGTGGTGAATAAAGTCATTAGTAACACGGTTATGATCTTCAGCTTCACCCTAATTACTACCATCATCCTGGGACCCCCAACACACCAAGGAGGCTCCCAGCCACTGTACTGGTCTCACAAGGCCTTTACTTCCTTAAAGGTAAGGAGTGAGTCTGTATCCCCCCTCTTCAGCCCACAACACCCAACCACAGCCATCTCCTGTGTAGTCACCATTGGAATCACCAGAATCACTGATTCAAACCCTCATGACCACCACCTTCTATTCGTCCAACTCCCTCTGCTTGTATGTCTCACAAATACCTTCAATTAGTGAAACTGAGAAGAGTCACATGTATGCTCATACATTTAAATTATAATCAAATTTGCTGACATCAGAAGATTAAGGTTCCCTTGTCTGTGGGTGTTTGATAACTAAAGGAGGCTGCAGATATTCACGCCAAGGTGTCAACAGTTCTTCATGGATCAAGGAATGTTATTAACTGCATGATGGTTACATTCTCAAATAAGTGGGTATGCTTGGGGTTGTTGTAGACCACCATGACCACAAGTATCAGGGTGATGCACCTCTAGCTGTGGTTGTAAGTCTTGTGCACCAGCTCCAGGAAGCAAGGAATGGCAGAAAGGAAACCAGTTGTGAATAAAGACAGGTGCTGGGCATAGTGGTCCTGCAGAAAGTGGTCCACATAGCTTACAAAGAACTGTATCTCAGGCAGCACTATGGCTCAAAGAAGTAAGGCTCTGGCCCCATATGCCAGAGGTGGTGGGTTCAAACCCAGCCCTGGCCAAAAACTGCAAAAAAAAAAAAAAAAAAAAGAAAGAATTGTATTTCAGCATGCGTAGAGTTATGGTAGGTCTGGTCTAGGTCTAGAGCTGGTATGCTAGACCATAACTCTACGCATGCTGAAGTTTACCTTACTTCATAGTTATGACTAACTATGAAGCCTATCATAGCTTCAAGGGCTCTTTTTCCAAAATACAGACTTTGACGAATTTTTCTCTGATTGACTCAGCCCAATTCTTTGGCTAGCCTAGATTCTAAGGATGCTGGTTCTTAGTCCACTGGAACCCCAATTTACAGCAACTCATGGGTTAGTGATATTTAATTGTGATGCACAGCTAGTCATTGATGTCAACTTGGCCATGATCAGACCTGAGGTTTCCCAAAATACAGAAACAACCTACATGCCCACCAATCCAGAAATGGATTAACAAACTATGGTATATGTATACCATGGAATATTATTCAGCCACTAAAAATATGAAGACCATACAGCTTTTGTTCTAACTTGGATGGAGGTGGAACACATTCTTAGTAAAGCATCATAAAAACAAAGAAACAAGAATCCAATGTACTCAATTTTGATATGAGGACAATTAATGACTTAGTACATGGTGGGGATGGAGGAATGGGGGAGCAGAGAGAAGGAAGGAGGGAGGTGGGTGGGGGATCATGCTGTTTGGCACACCTCTTGGGGGAGGAACACATTTATAAGAGGGACTTTGCCTGACAAATACAATTATTAACTGCATGGCAATAATTAATAATAGTGTAACCTGGATCTTTGTATCCTCAATGAATCCCCAACAATTAAAAAAAAAGAAAGAAAGAAATGTACATAAAAGGGATTTGGTCACTCTAATGACTGGGCCTCTTTTGGAAGGAACACTAATTTTCTACTTGACTTTAACATTGTAATAATAAATGTATATTTTAATGGAAAGCTTGCCTTGTCTAGAGGACATCACTCTAGCTTATCTGGTTGTAGCATTTCATCGTCTGAGAATTCTTACCACCCTTTGTGAGTGTTAGATCACTGGTAAATCTGTTATTTTCCTATTGTCCTGTGGAAAAAATAATTTGACTCTATGTATTCATTCTAATATTCTTGATCAGTATTCTTGTGCCTATTTTTTAAAAATTTTCTTTTGAACCAGTTATAAAATCTACTCATTTTCTCATGAATTGAATAGAATATTTAAAACATGTTCATTTCATTTCTGTATGCCTGGCATGGTTTTAACCTGTCTGAAATTATCCTTTAACTCTCTTGAAACTCATAGGAACATTCCTGAAGAATTTATCTGTCAGAGCCAGATAAACATTGTTGACAAAGCAGTGTACTTCATGCATGGTTCAAGCCCAGGATTGTTTTCTTTTTTTTTCCCCCTCTCCTTAGGTGAATCCAAACTACTGATAGAATTTTGTTGACTTTCTGTTTTTCTAATTTAATTTTCCCCTCTACTAATTTTGAATTTCTGTTGTATTTTTGGTACATTTGCAGCCAATAAATTATTTCCAATCGTTGGCAGCAGTGGTTGGGAATTTATTTTTATGGTCTGATCATTGGATATCTCTGTAAATGGATTAATGTTTTGTAGAAATATAGCCTGTGTTGGGTGAGAGATAATAGAAAACAGGTTTGCTTGTCTTTTATTTTTTTAAGTTCCAATCAATTAAGAATGTCATAACTTCCAGGAAGAGAACAGCTCTCTGAAACATGACCCACTGAACTTTTCTTCTTCCTTGTTTACATTTGATCCATGGCTGAAGTTGTAGAATTGAAGCAACAGTTCTATTTCAATGTATCTGCATGTCTACATGTCTGAAAGAACTGCCTTTACCTCTTATCATGTGAGTGAATGATTTTTTCCCATCTTTGGATAGTTAATATATTGGTGTATAAAATCTCCTCAGGGAGATCTGTTCTTACTGGTATATATATGGCATTTATAGATAAATAATGCATATATAAATCTTATATTCCTGAAGTTTCATGATAACAAGAATGTTAAATTATAGATATTTAAAATATGGTAGATTTAAAAAATATTCTCCCATAAGTAGCTTGCAATAAGCTTTCATAACCTCGGTATGTCAGTATTGCACAGTTGTCTTTGTGTTGACATGTGGCAGTGTCTTGATGAGTGGTGTTCATTATTGTCGTGTGCTTTTGTGTGCTGTCCAGAGGTTATTAGAGCTTGAATTAGAGCAATGAACAAACATTAAATTTCTGGTTAATCTTGGCAAGAGTGGAAGTGAATTCAGGGACATGTTAGTCCAAGTTTATGGGGATAACGCCATCAAGAGAATGGCAATGTATGAATGGATTGAATGTTTTTATGAGCAAAGAGAAAGAGTCACTGATGAATAGAAATCAGGGCATCCAGTAACAAGCAGAACTGATGAAATCATTGCAAAAATTCATCAAATTGTGTATCAAAATGGTCAGCTGACTGTGAGAAGCATAGATCAAGTAAACAATGATAAAGAAACAGAAAAAACTGAACTGAAAATCTTGGCATGAGAAAGGCGTGTACAAAAATGGTCCCACAGGAACCTACCAATAAACAAAAACAAAGGAGAGTCAAAGTTTGCTACGAACTTTTGGAGACCATGTTATTCCTGGTGATGAAACATAGGTGTACCAATACTCATATTGAAACAAAGCACTGAAGTGCACAACAGAAGTCAGCCAATTCTTCATGACCAAAATGTTTCATCAGTCCAAATCAAGAGTCAAAATGATGTTGTTAATCTTTTTTGATATCAGAGGGATTGTTCATTATGAATTTGTACCAAAGAGACAAACAGCTAACCAAATTTACTATTTGTAAGTGCTGGAAAGACTGCATGAAAAAGTTAGATGAAAAATGACCTGCACTTTTTGCCAACAACTCATTGCTCATGCATCATGGCCATGTCCCAGCTCACATGGCACTGTCTGTGAGGGAGATAGTAGCAGTAAACAAATAGCTGTATTGAAACACCATTCCTATTCACCTGATCTGGCTCCCAGTGACTTTTTTCTTTACCCGTTTTGATGACATTCAGGACATCAAGGGTAATATCACAACAGTTATGATGGCCACTCTAGAAAAGAGTTCCAAAATTGCTTTGAAAGAGAGACTAGACACTGGTGGGGGGGCATAGTCTGTTTTTTTCAAGGGGAGTACTTTGTAGGTGACCATAGTGATGATAAATTCAGCAGTGAGGTATGTAGCACTTTTTCTAGAATGAATTCACAAACTTACTTGTCATATCTTATATTCTCCTGTGCTGTTATCATCAAAAATACATCTTAAAATACATCAGATGCCAATCAACATATATTTATAATTATTGTTTTAACTATTTGTATTTCAAATAATATATGGAATTTTTAATTTTTTATTACCTTACTCAACTATCTTTTAATTATCTTCAGTAGACTTAACATAATCAAAACATAATAACAATTAAAAACTTCAGTTCTTCAATAAACATTATGAAGAGAGTATAGAAACCAGTCACAGAGTAGAAGATATTTTCAGATGACTTATCTGATAGAAGATGTGTAACCAGAATACATACATTTTAAAAACCTGTCAATGGGGCGGAGGCAAGATGGTGGACTGGAGCCAGCTTTCCACAGAGGCTCCCATCCAGATGAAGAGTTAAAAGACAGAAGTTTAGCAAGTAAGCCGATGGTTTGGATCTGAGCCAAGAGAGAAGGTTGAAGAATGCATGTCAACCCTGCTGAGGTGAGCTGCAACCCCAAGGATACAAACAAAAGGTAAAAATTCCATTGCCAAGCAGATAGGAATTCCCTCCCCCATGAGAAGAGCTCACAGTTTACTCTACACAAACAAGTGTGCAGAGTTCAAACATCTTCCCATTCTATCCCATGGGAGAGACTGTGATAACTGAGCACCCTATCCTAGGAAAAGAAACTTCTCCTGAGTCTTTTAGTCCCATCCCCCATAAGGGTGGGGAGGTAGCATTCCAAGAAGAGGCCTAAAAGATTAGGAAGTATGCAGGGAGGGATTGATGCCAGAAAAAGCCATTGGTGGAAATTCCCAAGTTCTCTGAAAACTTTCTCAACTCATATACCCCCACCCTGAACCACGTAACCCCAATGTGAACCATGAGCTAATGTATGTACCCCCGCCTTATGACCTATGAGCTAACCGCAACATTTTGGCTTCTGTTCATGCTTGCTTGCTAACTCAGCAGTAATTAGGATATATAAACCCTAATTTAGCCTGCCATTCAGGGCTGCTTGCTTTCCACAGCAATAGCCCCCTGTCCAGGTGGAATAAATTTCTCTCAATTATTGCATCAAAGTGGGGTCTGAGTTTCCTTCTCAGCTGTGCAAATCATAACAAGACCCTCTAAAAACTGGACCTTTTATCCCTACTAGGGTTCCATGGCACTGTCCTGCCAGGCATAGAAATGTATAAAACTGTATATATTCTCTACCTGCAATTCTGAACTCCCAGCATTCCCCTCCACTCTCACTTCAAGGTCTGGAGGCCTGTCCCTCATGGAGTCCAGATTCTTGGGCATTTTCTCAAGAGGTGTGGACAGGGCAAGGGCTTTGGCTGGTCTGTGCTGATTCTGCAGCATGGGAGTAAGGAGAGGACTGTCAACTGAGAGGGAACCATGCAGGAGTGGAGGTAGCCCACGGCATAGAGCAGCAGCTGCAGCGGTGGGAACAACAGGGTTCACACCCCTGGGGATATTCCAGACAGACATGCCCTGTCTATCTGGGAAACCAGAAGTCAGGCATCTTCTCCCATGGCAGCCACTGGTGGAATGGATCTGGAACAGAAGCCCAGGCCCCGTGAGTGGGGTAGGCCTGAGGTGGTAGTGGCCTGGGTGGAGCCTGGACTAGACAGCAGACTCTCAGGGCAGGGCTGAGTCAGAGCACTGCTTTACTGAGCCTAAGATGTACCCAGCCCTCAGGGGATCATAGCTGAGACAAAGGTGGGCAGGCAGAGGATAGAGCTGACAGCTGAGTGTGAGCTCTAACCATGCCACCCTAACACAAACTGCAGCTGAGATCAGGTCTGATCTGCAGGGGAATATATCTAGGACAGAAACAAATTCTTCAAAGTAGCTCTGTCTTGTTCTACCAGCAACATCAATCAGGGGAGGGGCTAGAACTGAGTGAACTTCCCCAGCCTTCATTAAGCACCCAAAGTTGTCAGGCCTCAACTCCCCCTGCTGGATAGTGGCAGAGAATAGTGGCCTGGTTCAGGAGACATAGATCTCCCTGTGACTCAGGTAGGCATAAATCCCAGAGCATCTGCTCATTGGAAGGAACTTTGTCACAGCCCTGTGGGGTTACCAGTGACTGGGTGTGACAGAGGTGTAATGTGTGGAAGGAGGCATCAACCTTCACAGACTAATTCATTTGCTGGGTGGGTTCTTCTGAGATCACAGAGCACCAGAGTGAGTGATACTTGAGCTGCCAGCAGCACCCTGCTATCTAGTTGGTGGAGACCTTTTAAAATCTTCCACCTGAGAGTTGCTGACTAGGACAATTTATTTGGACCTCT
Source organism: Galago senegalensis (assembly GCA_963575145.1). NCBI lineage: Eukaryota > Metazoa > Chordata > Mammalia > Primates > Galagidae > Galago > Galago senegalensis. The sequence goes on from CAUYTI010071275.1 coordinate 16,078, forward strand.
TGAACTGGGTCAATTACCCAAGGACTATCCAAAGTGGTACCCTGGGTGTGTGGTTATGAGAAGGTTTGATTTTTCATTTCCAATTGTTGCCTGTGGGGAGTGGGGTGACTTAATTGCTGGTATTTCTCCACAGCTGCAACTTCAACCCAGAGTAACTGATTCACTAGGGTCAGACAGAGACCAGCTAAAAACAAGACAGAGCCACTTAGCCCCACCACACCAAGCAAGCCCCCAGTTTCTCAGGCTGTAGCACTGTATGGGTCCTTGGTAAAGCTCTAGGGGAAAAGGTGCAGACACCACTCTCAAATTTTGGGTAAAGGGCTAGTTAATCACTACTCCTGGAGCCCCCAGCCCAACTTCTCCTTATCTGCTCATCTAACCAAATGATGTAAAATAAGCATGTTGTGGAATCAGTGGAAAAACTCTGGTAACATGAATAACCAGAGTAGACCAACCCCCCCAAGGAGGGCTAGGACAGATGCAACTGAAGATCTCATTCATAAACAGATGTTTGAGATGTCAGAAGTCAAATTCAGAATTTGGATTGCAAATAAGATTAAAAGAATAGAGGCAAAGTTGGAATTAGAAATTCAAGGAGCATTTTAAAAGTTGTCTCAAGAATTCAAAGACAAAATTGCCAAAGATTTTGACACATTGAGATAAGAATTTACAGCCCTCAAAGATCTGAGAAATACAGTAGAATCCCTCAGTAACAGATTAGAGCAAGCAGAAGAAAAGATTTCTGACAATGAAGACAAAGCTTTTGAATGCTCCCAAGTGCTCAAATAGAAAGAGAAATGGAGAGCAAAAATGGATCATTCTCTCACAGAGCTCTGGGATAATTTGAAGAAAACTAATAATCACCTTATAGGAATCCCTGAAGGTGAATAAGTTGCTTGACAAAGCACAGAGGCTCTTCTTCATGAAATTATGAAAGAGAACTTTCCAGACATGCCAAGAGATTCTGAAATTCAGAGAGCATACAGTTTCAGAACCCCAGCACAACTCAACCCGAATAAGACATCACCCAGGAACATCATAATTAACAACTTCACTAAAGTCAATATGAAGGAGAAAATTGTGAAAGCAGCCAGACATAAGAAAACCATAACCTACAAGGGGAAGAATATTAGAATAACTGCAGATCTCTCTGCTGAAACCTATCAAGCTAGAAGAGGGTGGTCATTGACTTTTAATCTCCTAAAACAAGATAACTTTCAACCCAGGGTCCTGTATCCAGCTAAACTAAGTTTCATTTATGATAGAGAAATTAAATACTTTAATGACATTCACATGTTGAAGACATTTGCCATAACTAAACCAACTCTCCAGGATATTCTCAGACCTATCCTCCATAATGACCAGTGCAATACTCCACCACAAAACATTTCACTCAGAAATGTTAGATCAAATTCCAACTTCCACAGTGGAGAAAGGATTAAAAATGTTCACTGAACTTTTGAAAAACTTGATACCCAAAATTTTACCAGGCTTATCAATATTCTCAATTAACGTGAATGGCTTAACTTGTCCCCTAAAAAGGCACAGGTTGGCTGGCTGGTTACAAAAACTCAGGCCAGATATCTGCTACATACAAGAATCTCACCTTACCTTAAAAGATAAATATAGACTCAGGGTGAGGGGATGGTCATCTATATTCAAGGCAAATGGAAAGCAGAAAAAAGAAAGTGTTGCAATTTTATTTGCAGATACAATAGGCTTTAAACCAACAAAAGTAAGCAAGAATAGGGATGGTCACTTCATATTTGTTAAGGGTAATAATCAATATAATGAGATTTCAATTACTAATATTATGCACCCAACCAGAATGCACACTCTAACAGGCATGAGCAACTTTATTTCTTCCAGGTGCATCAGAGTCAGAGATTTAAATACTCCTTTGGCAATGTTGGATAGATCCTCCTATAGGACGCTTAGCAAAGAAATTTTAGATTTAAACTTAACCATTCAGAATTTGGAGTTAATGGACATCTACAGAACATTTCATCCTAACAAAACTGAATGCACATTTTTCTCATCAGTCCATGGAACATACTCCAAAATCGATCACATCTTAGGTCACAAGTCTAACCTCGGCAAATTTAAAAGAATAGAAATTATTCCTTGCAACTTCTCAGACCATCATGGAATAAAAATTGAACTCAATAACAATAGGAATCTGCAGACTCATACAAAAACATGGAAGCTAAATAACCTTATGCTGAATGATAGCTGGGTCAGAGGTGAGCTTAAGAAGGAAATTACCAAATTTTTGGAACAAAACAATAATGAAGACACAAATTATCAGAACCTCTGGGATACCACAAAGGCAGTCCTTAGAGGAAAATTTATAGCACTGCAAGTCTTCCTCAAGAGAACAGAAAGAGAGGAAGTTAACAACTTAATGGGATATTTCAAGCAACTGGAAAGGAAGAACATTTCAATCCCAAACCCAGCAGAAGAAAAGATATAACCAAAATTAGAGCAGAATTAAATGAAATTGAAAACAAGAATTATACAACAGATCAATAAATCAAAAAGTTTGTTTTTTGAAAAAGTCAATAATATAAATAAACCTTTGGCCAACCTAACCAAGAGAAAAAGAGTAAAATCTCTAATTTCATCAATCAGAAATGGTAAAGATGAAATAACAACAGACTCCTCAGAAATTCAAAAAAATCCTTAATGGATATTACAAAAAAATTTATTTTCAGAAATATGAAAATCCAAAGGAAATTTACCAATACTTGGAAGCATGTAGCCTTCTAAGACTGAGCCAGAATGAAGTGGAAATGTTGAACAGGCCTATATCAAGTCCTAAAATAGCATCAACTATACAAAATCTCCCTAAAAAGAAAAGCCCAGGACCAGATGGCTTCACAGCAGAATTCTACCAAATCTTTAAAGAGGAACTAGTACCTATATTACTTAACCTTTTCCAAAGTATAGAAAAAGAAGGAATACTACCCAATGCATTCTATGAAGCAAACATCACCTCAATCCCCAAACCAAGAAAAGACCCAACAAGGAGAGAAAATTATAGACCAATATCACTAATGAATATTGATGCAAAAATATTCAATAAGATCCTAACAAACAGAATCCAGCAACACATCAAACAAATTATATATCACAAACAAGTGGGTTCTATCCCAGGGTCTGAGGGCTGGTTCAATATATGTAAATCTATAAATATAATTCAGCACATCAATAAATTAGAAAACAAAGACCATGTGATTCTCTCAATTTATGCAGAAAAAGCTTTTGATAATATCCAGCATCCCTTCATGATCAGAACACTTAAGAAAATTGGCATAGAAGGGACATTTCTTAAACTGATAGAGGCCATCTACAGGAAACCCACAGCCAACATCGTATTGAATGGAGTTAAATTGAAATCATTTCCACTCAGATCAGGAACCAGGCAAGGTTGCCCATTGTCTCCACTGCTCTTTAACATTGTAATGGAAGTTTTAGCCATCACAATTAGGGAAGAAAAGGTGATCAAGGGTATCCATATAGGATCAGGAGAGATCAAACTTTCACTCTTTGCAGATGATATGATTGTATATCTTGAAAACACCAGGGATTCTACTAAAAAAAACTCTTAGAAGTGATCAAGGAATATAGCAGAGTCTCAGGTTACAAAACCAACACTCACAAATTGGTAGCCTTATATATAACAACAACAGTCAAGCTGAAAAAGGACTCTATTCCATTCATAGTAGTGCCAAAGAAGATGAAATATTTGGGAGTTTACCTAACAAAGGACGTGAAAGATCTCTATAAAGAGAACTATGAAACTCTGAGAAAGGAAATAGTTGAAAATGTTAACAAATGGAAAAACATACCATGCTCATGGCTGGGAAGAATCAACATTGTTAAAATGTCCATACTACCCAAACCAATATATAATTTTAATGCAATCCCTATTAAAGCTCCACTGTCATACTTTAAAGATCTTGAAAAAAAAATACTTTATTTTATATGGAATCAGAAGAAACCTCAAATAGCCAAGACATTACTCAGAAATAAAAACAAAGCAGGAGGAATCACGCTACCAGACCTCACACTATATTATAGATTGATAGTGATCAAAACAGCATGGTACTGGCACAAAAACAGAGAGGTAGATGTATAGAACATCTATCAAGAGATGAACCAAGCTACTTACCATTATCTGATCTTAGACAGGCCAATTAAAAACATTGAGTGGGGAAAAGATTCCCTATGTAACAAATGGTGCTGGGCGAACTGGCTGGCAACCTGTAGAAGACTGAAACTGGACCCACACCTTTCACCATTAACTAAGATGGACTTTAACTGGATTAAAGATTTAAACTTAAGACATGAAACTATAAAAATACTAGAAGAAAGTGTAGGGAAAACACTTGAAGAAATTGGCCTGGGCGAACATTTTATGAAGAGGACACCCTGGGCAATTGAAGCAACATCAAAAATAGACTATTGGGACCTGATCAAACTAAAGAGCTTCTGCACAGCCAAGAACACAGTAAGTAAGGCAAGCAGACAGCCCTCAGAACGGGGTACACATTTTTAGTCCAAAATAGATGAGCTTTTCCTGACTAGTGAAAAAAGCTTTCAGGATATAAGAGAATTTTAAAACATAGTACTTTCTTTGTCAGGTTTATTTGAGATTCCATGATAATAAATGATAACTGGGGTTTTAGAGTTTCTAAGCAGGATGGGGAAAGAACGGGTTCAACACAGTTTAGCAACTCTTACCCTCACATCCACGTGAAACGTGGTTGAAAATAGGGCGGGCAATTGGAAATTTGAGGCAGGATTTATGGTGACAGTTCTCAGTGGACTCCATGTCCTCCATCTCGAATGTCATGGTTCTTTTCTCTGAATTTTAAGGAGGTTTACATGAAATGCTTGGAGGTTTTATATTCATTTGCTGTAGTTTTAGGGCATGTTGAATTGGTTTTAAGTCATCAGTTGTGGAAAGATCTTCCAGGGGACAGGTGGGCTAAAATGGCCGGCGTCTGCTTTGTCCTTCATAATCGCTCTTATTCAGGCTGGTCTCCAACTCCTGAGCTCTAGCCTTGGCTTCCCAGAGTGCAAGGATTATAGGCATGAGCCACAGCACCCAGCCACCAGTGATTCTTGTTTCTGGAAACTCATAATTTTTTTCTTTCTTTACCTTTTTTGAGACAAGAGTCTCACTGTGTCACATATACCCCATACACATACATCCACCACCTCCAGTATATGGGAACACCCATATTGTAACACACAATACAAATATAACATGCATTTGACGCTGTTAATGTAAATGTACATACTTAACTGCCCAAGTTTTGAAATTAGCATTTCTGCTAAGTGGTAATCAATCAATTATGATTTAATAAAAACATCGTAGGAAATTAATAGCCATCCAAAGTCTCTAAGATAGCAATTGTATTTCTAGAAATTTATTCTCCAATACTTATAAATAATACATGTAAGAATATGTATCATCAAGTTACCAAACAACATATTCATATTCTGTGGGAAAGAAATTACTAAAAGTTAAACGACAAAGCAAAGAGGTAACTGGTTAAATGAAATCATGGCATGTTCAAAAAAGGGAGAGAGAAACAGCTACATTTTAGCTGAATCATTAAAAATAAAGTGGTTTGAATTAGACAGAACCAATTGTATTACCCATGTCTTAACCATATGGGCGTAAAAAATTAAATTATAGTTTTTATGCTTGCTATCTCCATCTATGAAACAGGCTGATATTCACCCTTAAGTCAAAGGTTTGAATATTAAATAAGGCTTGTAGAACAATTCTGGGCGAATATTAAGGACTCCGGATGAGTCACTACTGTAATTATCATCATTAATGTTATAATTACTAGATAGTCATTAAACGTGGCATCAGTGTGTTTGTAAAGTAGAATGTATTCAGGCTAAAATTTTCAAGAAAAGTTTTGACAGCATTTTAATACCGATTTGAAAGTCTCCCTGTCACCTGTTGAAAGATTTATCTCTTAAATTTAAGCTGCTTAAATTAATAACATTTTCTCTGCCGGAACATTATGTTTTTTATTCTGTTCCTAGTTTCCTTTCAAGGTGTGTGCTCTTGTCTCAAAAATATAAATTAAATCACCTGCGTACGTTCCCTTATTACTTTATATTAGCTCGGTAAGCTTTAGCAGTTACCAGTTTGTGTATTTCGCCGCTGATTTTCTGTGTGACACTGGAATACATTTTTCAGTGCAGCAAACATCACACCTTCGTGTTTGTAGTTTTATTCCCATCACTAAGCTGGGAGTAGAGGCAGTAGGTCTTTTAAATAATAAATAGAAAGGAGGGTGGAGATGGAAGGACAACCCAGAAGGAAGGAAGGATGGGAAGGGCCAGAGTGGTTGATGAACCCGTGTAGGTAGCAAACGTAACGTGTTGAGTGTATGTTAATTCTTAGGTAGTACTTTATAACTTCCTCTCTGTAGGGGTTGGAGATAACCCTGTTTAATTATTTTAGAATTACCGATCTTCTCTTATTTTGTCTGCCATGGGATGATTGCACCACATCAATATATGGAATCATTTTAGGATTATTTTATGACACTCTTTTGCTTTTAGCTATATTAAAATTTCTTAGCATTCATTATTAAATACACAATAGTTTACAGGGATATGAAAGTCTGATAGGAACTAATCTAAATTATTAAAATGTTTAAAATATTTCCAACATAAGAGAAATATACAGAAAATATCGACCATGCAAAGGTTTTATTTTTAGGTAGAGTATGTTTACATGCGTTCTAGTTATATGCACAGAAAGTGCAATCATTGCATAGGCCTCCGAGGTAATGGGCCAGGTGACTTTCTATAGGAAATGAATTAATGGGTCCACTGTGCGTGAAATCCCGTTTTGTTTAATGAAACAAGCCCATCGGTCTTTATTGATCTTGTTGCTTTTAGACTGGTTATGCCTCCTGCTTCCCTTTCATTCAATCCAAGCTAGCATGTGAACGTATAATAGAAAGATAGTCTTGAAAACTTGTGACGATCAATTGTCTTACAATTAAGTTCAATTTCATACCGTCAGGAAACGTCCTACCATCAACACATCTCGCTGAATAATTTTGAAAACAATTAGGATGGTAATTAGGAAGGAATATAGAAGGGGCATTTGTTTGCATAAAAGAAATAAAATGGACTGAATTTTACGGGTTTAGATTTTCATGTCAGAGAATTTGCACATGGGAAAAAGTTTAAGTTTGATAATGTGACAATCAGTTACACACATACATGTGTGCACGGACACACACAAACTCCGTAACACATTATTTCAGGTATTACAGACTAAAACAGGGTAAGCCTAAAGGTTATTTTTAAATGTATACATATTCACTTGGAAGACAGCAGTTATTATAATCTCATCTTCAACAAGAGCAGTGTCATAATGACATGGTGGGAAAAGGCCCCATCAATACTGATTTAACCTTTATATAGAAAAGGATGAGGATCTTTTACCAAGTTGTTTATTTTTCCTCTTAAAAATATTATGTTGATTAGGATTCCACTTTTTGCCTTCACAAAATTAAAAAGTCTTAAAATTTAACCTCAATAGCAATGTTTGAGATAAGGACTTGAAACAAAAACCTCATAAAGAACAAACGAAGATTAATAACATTCAGAAGTCAGAAAGACGATTGCTGCAACCAAGTATTAAGCAATCCTAATAATAGTAATGCAAAGAAAGTAACATTCACATTGTCAAATAAGAGCATGTCTGTTATAGAATGCTTTGACGCTGAGGTTTAGTATGGAGTCATCGGTTAACTTCTTATTATTTTTTGCTCTGGAGTCTCCAAAAATAGACAACTAATATTTATAAATAAAAATAAAAGATAATTTCAAAAAATAGATCATGCCAAATCCTATAGACAATAGAAAAAGAAGAAACATTTCAAAATCATTCTGCTTCATCTGGATACACCTGATATTGAAATTGGAAAAAATGTATTATTATAAAGGGGAAATTACAAACATGATTCACTTTTAAATGAGGATGCAGTATCCTGTATCGTAAACAACAAATTAATAAGTTGGAGTAAAAATTAATGTTTAAGTAATAAGCACATGTATATGTAAAATAAAAATAAAACTACTATGTTGACATGTCTGTAGTCATTTTTTTATTGCTTTTGTACTAATTCAGTTGTTACAGTTTTGTTATAATGCGATATTATTAAGTGAACCTTTCAACAAATATGAATTTTCTCTACTTCTTTATCTATATCCAGCTCAGTATTAATTGAGACTTAAATTATTGAATGTTTTATAAACACTGTATAGAATCTTAGAAATGACTGACCCAAGGAGACACATGAGAAAACTAAAACTAGTTTCTATAACTAAATTATTTGTAGGACAATTATTTCCCCAAAGTGGACTTAAAATAACTTTAATTCCCACTAACAATTGGAGTTATGAAAGTGTTTCAAATCTAAGCAGTGCCTACTGTCTCATTTAAATACAATATTTACGCCAACCTTGACCTTCATCATCTTTGGTTCCGAATGATTTTGTGTATAGAGAATTGGATAAAATATAAACTTCATATTTGTAGAAAAAGGAGATATTTTATATGTGGTTTTAGAGCTTTCAAATTTGGGGTTCATTTTCACAAATGAATATTGTCCACATATTTTCCTCTACTGCTGTTGATATTGTCACATCATAAGCAGGAAAAAAAATATCATATTGGTCAGCTTTTACCATTAACTCTAAAATATTTGCCACATAGCCATCAAGTATACTATCCCAAACCTTTAAACCTTATTCCTTGTTTTAGAAAACCATGTGTCTCATCCATCAAATAAGAATGCAAATAACTAACATTGGGTAAGATGAAATATTGACTCTAAAAGGTAACCCCTAACTCAATTACAAAAAGCATCTGGCAGTTGTTTCCCCTTTTACACTTCTGATATTCTCATTTCATCCATGGTATAGAGATTTCTTTGGAGCAAAATTAAATTCATTTTTACTTTATCAATTTTCTACAGAGGTTGTTCATATGTGTGGCTTAATGGCCAAAAATTATGCATGTATGAGTCTTGCCCCAAAACAAAATTTTAAGCCAGATGTCCTGAGAATTCTTAACATTTTAAAAATAGTTCATTTAATATTTGCTAACCATTGAATCTGACATAGTCTCTTAATTCGTGGTGTTGGTAGAGATTAAACACTGATCCTTGGTAGTTCCTTCTTTTATGGGTACATATTTGTGAGGACTGGTTCTGCTGCAAGGCAATAACCCTTATCCAAAAACGTTTATAGATAAAAAGTGATTTACTACCTTATGTAATAAGAGTCCAAGAATGGATGTGCCTTCGGGAATGTGTTTGGTCAGGTCTCGAATCAATCAGTCATCTGAATTCCTCCCAAGTTTTTATTTCTCCCCCAGCGGCCCCAGGTTAAAATCCTCACAATACCCAGATCTGTTATGTAAGAGAGATCCTGATTGCTCCTGTCGGTGATTCTCTGTTGATTGCCCAGAGTTAGGATTCACACGTGATCTCTGCGCCCATCACTATGGCCCCAGGAATAGAATGGCTCACTGGCCTCAAATGGCTCATAGATCACATCTAGATTCCTAGAGGTGCAGGCAGGCTTGCATGTCGGTGTGGATTAAGAGGAAAGTTCCCATTGAAGCAACCTCAGAATTAGTCGACAAGAAGGAACACAAGAGATGCCAGGGTGTGATGACAGTAGTTGGCCAACACTATCTCAATTTTCACCTGATGTGACTATGACAAAGTCAGGCTGAGTATCAGTCTCTGAGGATAAACCATACCTGTGACTTAGGTTCTAATTAAAGTAAATTTCCATTGTTCTTCAGTGAAGATACTGGAATTACCCAGGGGTACCATCCGCAAGGACCAAACACAGTAAACGCACACTACACACGCTCATTTCTTATTAAAATATTCAAACACTTACACAATCAGAGGTGAGGCAAAGATACCCCTTGCACCCATCTCTCTCTTTCAACTTTTAACAACTCACATTATGTTCCAGCTCTATTTGTGTCTCTCATCTATACTCCATCCCACCAGACGGTTGTGATGAAAAACCAATGATAATATCATTTCATCCACAAATAAATTACATACGATGATATAAAAATAGTGGAATTTTACACGTAGGGAGCTTGGACATATTCAAATACAGTTATTCAATACTCACCATCTTAAATAAAGTTGTCAATAGATACATAAACTATATGTACTTCTGTTTCTGCCTTTTACACCATGGTCTTTTCCTAATGGAAGATACTCTGCTATCTGATTATGAAACATTTAGACTGGAAAGATACAACAACCAACATTAATATTTACTTGCCCGCTGTGTCTCCTTTTTTGTTAATGGATTCGGAGTCCTAATGTCTGGAATAACTAAGTATCACCAAATTTGTAGATGATGTTTTAGGATATTTAAGAGATGATAATTACAGCTTCAATATATGTGCATAGTGGTTCCTTGAAATGCATTTTATAACATTTGTTTTAAAAATTAATATAAATTACCTAATGTGCATCATAAAAAAGTCATTTTATGTTAAAGAGATCCAAAGCATAATCTCAGGAATGTCACCTGGAAAAGTCATACAAAATCTGAGCCTGCGAATATATCCTTCTAATTGAGGAACATTAAATGTACCTCTAAGAAGGTCTGTAAAATTAATAATATGTGAAAAACTAAGAAAAGTATCCAATTAAAAGTAATTTATAAAAGCACAATAAAATTTAATTCAAAAAATATTTGATTCAAACCCATTAAAATATTAGATAAACAATTTTTTTACTATGTGAATATTAAAATTTATTCAAAATAATATATTAAAACACTTGAAAAGCTAGTAGACAACACAGGGCAGAAAAGACAGTAGTTTTGAAATTATCACAGTTCTACCAACGGGGATGACATTCTTATTATCTTTACACAAGGTTATTTGATTTGGAAAAATTTTTAATGTAAAATTGATTAAAAAAGAAAAATGAGCTTTTTTCTACTTTTGGCTGAACTTCTGCCTGTGTGCAACTCATTTACATTCATTATTTTATAAAACAACTTTTTAAAATACTTTTAACAATCAGATTAATGAAAGGAAGAGCCATGAGAGTAACTGTGTGTTGCTCTAAGTACATTTGTATATATGATCAATGATACTTGGTCAATGTAAACATTCCAAACTGTATATAAAATCGGCACATTGTACCCCAGAAATGCAGTAATGTACACAGTTATGATCTAATAAAAAAAGGAGAAGATGATTTCAAAAAATAGATCATGCCAAATCTTATAGACAATAGGAAAAGAAACAATACTTCAACATCATTCTACTTGATCTGGATACACCTGATACTAAAATCTGAGAAAATATATTATTATAAAGGGGAAATTAAAAACATATTTCACTTATAAATGAGGATGCAATATCCTAAACAACATATTAACAAGTTGAATTAATAATTAATGTTTAAGTAATGCACTTTGATCAAAATTAAATCCAATTTAAATACTCTTATTTGACAATGTGAATGTTACTTTCTTTTCATTATTATTATTGTTGTTGCTTAATATTTTGATGCGGCAATCGTCTGATTTATTTTTTGAATATATTTATGTTTGTTAATTCTTTATGAGGTTTTTGTTTCTAGTCTTTATCTTAAACATTGTTATTGTTATTTAAAAAATAATAAATACAAATAAATAAAATCCTGGGGGGGGGGCAGGGAGAATGCACTTACATATTTTCAGAACCAGAAGTAACCTTGAGTTTTGAACACAACCCTACCATTGATCACTTTGTCATGCCAAAGCTCAGAGAAATTAAATTGCCATTGGTCTTGTCACAAGCCCATGGTAGAAACTTCAATAAAAATTAATTAACTAATTAGAATACAGGCATTTTCCTAACCCTATGCTCCAACTTGTTTGAAATGAGAATAGTACTGCCAGTATCACCGAGCCTTCTGTTAAGTTCAAAAGAATTCATTAGAAAATGTTTAGAAGAATGCTTTGCTCAAAAAACTTCTCAACACATATTAGAGTTGACCAGGGAGATGGTAAAGATGATGTGGACAATGATGAAAATGACCACAATTATGAGAAACAACCGTCACAACAGAAATCGCCCTCCTCATGTCCCGTGTCCATGTACGTGAGAGTAATGTACACCTGTGGGATAAATTGTCTAGTGGCCACAAATTCCTCCAGCCCAATATGTGTGTCACTTTGCAATATTGTTGATCCTCTGAGTCAAAAGGCAAGCATTGTAATGAAACTGATACTATATGATTTCTGGAGTCTAGACCTCAAGAGACACCAGGAAGTGTCCATAGTGTCCATCTTCATGGAAGATAAAGTGTGAGAGAGTCACATATGAGTGAAAGTTACCTGCTTAACAGAGCAGAGGTCGCATGGCCCCCAACAGAACAGAGGTCGCATGTCCCCCAATAACAGCCAGGTTCTCCAGACAGGTATGAGGTGAGGTCATCTTCTGTGCAATATTCTACCCAAACTCTGGGGGCTCCCTGTCAGTCATAAGGCAGCAATGAGCCGGTGTCTCCCCAGCAGTTGTCTGGCTGAGCTGACTGGGGTGCCCCCTGTCCTGTATCAAAAAGAGTAATGGTTAAAATGCCAGTAAAGAAGACACAGAAAATGATATTACAATTCTGACTTAATTTATAATGTTCTCTCTATATAAACGATGTAAGTCCAACTTATATCATAACTGCTATTTGGCATGGTAGTGTTGTAGCTGATCGTATCCTTAAACTGGTTTTGACCCAGGCCATGATAATCTGATATGGGCTTTGATGACCAAATATAGGAAGATTGAATTAAAACCTCCATAAGAAGTTTTTTCAATGGATGTTGCCGTAAGGGTCTCACGGAAAAGCCATGTCATGAAGAATAAGCACGCTTATTGAAATTGTGTCTTAAGTAAAGGTGGCCATCTGCTTGCTCAGGCAAAATGGCGAGCTTCTTTATTGCTGTTGGTTTATATAGGCAATCTTGGGCATGAGCACTATACAGCAATGACCTCATTAACATTCATTACAATCCCTCTGCACATGCTCACTGGAGATGAATGACCTCATTAATCCATTTAGACATCTTATGACCACCCGCCCTGTAAGTAGCTCCTCCCCTGTAATCTGATACTCCACCCAACATACACCTTTAAGCATAACCCTTTCAACAGAACCCGGTTTAACATAACTTAATGAAGAACATGTTGTCAATCATTACTTTCTTTGTTCTTATCTGATGAAGCCTGAAGCTACCGGGGAAAGATATAATTTGAATGTCTGTTCTACTGACCATGCCATTTGGAGGTAGTTACTTCGAATCTTTAAGCAAAGCGTAAAGAAACTTCTTGGGTATATAGGAATTTGTGTGCAAACCTCGGCTCCCATGTAGGCCTTAAGTCAGGGGGGGTTTTGCTGGAGCCTTTTATAAGGAATTCTCAGGCTGGACTTCTCAAAAGCCTTTCATGAGCCCAGGTTTCATCTGTGCTATTAGATATCTGTATGCATTGGGTAAATTCCTCTTCTCTTGAGGTCCCCAAGGACATTTCCATTCCCAGACCCGTCAGCAAGTGACCTTCATTGCTTACCACAGATCAGGAAAGGTTACTGATGGGTATCTGGCCAGTTTTCCAAAGGGCTTTTTCATTGGCCTTATAAAGTTGACCTTAATTCCTTAACACAGTCTGGAAATGCTATTACAGCCAAAGCCTTGGTCATGTTAGGCCTACAACTAACCTGGCCACATGGAATTCTGCCTCAGTTTCTTACAAGTATACCTGCACAAAGTCTTTTCACTGCTCTCTCTCAAATGGAATTTTTGGCTGAGTCATATAGGCATTTTGCCTATAAATGGATGCTGATTTTCCAGTAGAGAAAGTAGTATATTGGACCAATCTATCTGTATTTTTATAAATTACAGGAGTCCATGGTTGCAGGAGCAACAAAAAAAGTTGTCAAGTGTGCACGTGATTGTGAGCATGTTTGTACCAGAATATTTGGTAAACTGAAATGTTTCTTCAAGGTAATATGTGCACTTCATTTGATGACGAAAATTACTACCTTAGTAACCTTTAGCGTTTTATGTCCAATGCTTTGTTGAAAGACACCAGAAAATAAACAGCCATAAGCAAATTATAATCAAAACACCTGACCAGCAGTCATAGTGTGAATTTGGAGAAACGTGGATTATCTGGGGAGAATGAGCTCCACCTTTACGTATGGCCAGGCCTAGATGGCTGGTTGTTCACTCTCGTCCAGAGCAAGGCCACAGAGTTCAGAGTGTGCCCGTGAGAGAGAATGCAAATGTCCAGCAACGCCCGAAGCCACAGGCTTTCTTACTCCTTTGCAACTGGCCTGTTTACCGATTGTATCCACAGGGTTTTAAATTATGGAGGTCACTAATGCACTTCACAAAAAGATCGATGCCTTTGAAAGAGAAATTTATTTCTTGCTGTTTTGGAGGGGAGTGGTCCTGCCACATCATTCAGGACCTCTTGAGGAAGCACCAGGTTAGATTAGGAGGCAGAAGGCGCAGGGGGAAGTGTGGCTCAGAGCCTTTATAATGTTCTCTGCAGACACCAGACAGGGCACGGAAACTGTTTAGGAATGGCTAGGCTGAAGGATGTCAGCGGGCTCTGGGTCATAATTGTGCTTCAGCCTGGACTGATTTAAGGTTGAGGAAATACTGAACTGGTACGTGAGGTTAGATAAATGTGGAGATATGGATTTGGGATTGGCTGGTGTTCTCCTAGATGGATTGCTTGCCATTTTAGGAGTCAGCTGCTCCAGGAGGAGTAGTTTCTCTCTGGTCAGCTAGATTTCCCAAGATATCAAAGCATCATGAAATATAGAAAATAAAAATTATGATTAATGCAGTAATCAAGACTGACTGTATCAGGAGGCTGAGGCGACTTAAATGTGCCTTCTACAGTTCACTCCTCTGAGTTCTGTCAAAGCCTACAGTCCTGCGACAGACCTTGATCTTTCAACCTGGAGCCAGAGAGTCCAGTCTGCTCCAGCCCAACGGGGCAGCTCCCGGGGGGCTTCTGAGTTGACGTTTGTTAGTCTTCAGTGCTTTCTAGTACCCTCTGCTTACACTGTATCCTTTATCTTTAAATATAAGCCTTCAGTGAGCATGTTGTGTGTTGAACAATAATATTAACAACTTCTCAAAATTTACTAGAGTCACCTGAAGTAGAACTTCTACTGCTTTATGTGTATGTATGTAAACATATACAAAATTAAATGCTTATCTTAGTGAAAAAGGATCTGAAATGAATAAAGTGAATCTGAAGGAATGATCTATATGCTTTAACCTTACAAGGATAGAAGCCAAGGAGCCAACCAAACACAAAGTACATGAAAGGAAATAAATGGTACAGACAACAGCAGAGTGTACATAAAACAGAAAAGGTCAGAATGAAAGGGTAGATTACTAAAAACATGATAAATTTCTAGCTAGACAAGCCCTGTTCACTCAGAATCTTTAAAAATTTAAGCTATAATTTAAAGCATTTTTTCCTGTATGTGTATGATCTTACTAACTATGTATTATGTTTGGAAGAAACAGTCTAATCCATTTTGTGGGCCTCAGTACTTTTGCAGAATCATGTTTAAGGAAGCTTTATTTATTTGTTTTTTTATTAAATCATAACTATGTACATTAATGCAGTCATGGTGTACAATGTGCTGGTTTTACATTCGATTTGAAATACTGTCCTCAAACTGGTCAACATAGCCTTCACGGCATTTTCTTAGTTATTGTGTTAAGACATTTATATTCTACATTTAGTTCAATTTCACATGTACCCTTGTAAGATGCACCGTAGGTGTGGTCCCACCAATTACTCTCCCTCCACCAACCTCCCCCCTCCCCTCTCCTCCCTCTCCCCTTTCCCTTTCTTCTCGGGCTATAATTGGGTCATAGCTTTCATAAGAAAGCTATAAATTGGTTTCATAGTAAGACTGAGTACATTGAATACTTTTTCTTCCATTCTTAAGATACTTTGCTAAGAAGAAGACGTTCCAGCTCCATCCATGTAAACATGAAAGAGGTAAAGTCTCCATCTTTCTTTAAGGTTGCATAATATTCCACGGTATACATATACCACAATTTTTAAATTAGTGGATAAAAAGAATAAGAAGTTCACAAATTAGAAATATCATGAAGGAAACGTCCTGTAGCTCCTGCAGACATAGTGAATAAGTGAAAAGTTGTGTCCAGACTACATAAATATATTCACAACATACACCGTTAACAGACTCACCAAACTGGTAAAATTGAAAAGAATGACATTACTAAATGTTGAAAGGAAACAGAAGAACTGGAGCTCTTTATACATTGCTGGTAAAAAATAGTAAATGTCTCAAGTTCTATTTTAGAAAGTAGTTTGGCAGGCCTTTACTTATTTAACTAAAGAAACAATTACACTTGTAGACATTTATCCACAGCAAGTGAAAGATAAATGCTTATATAAACAGTTCAATGCCAATGGTAATAGAAGCTTAATAGCCCCAAACTGGAAATACAGCTAGCATCTCTCCGCAGATGACCGAATTTGCAATAAACGTATATCCATACAATGGAATCTCACTCAACATTCTAAAGGCATAAAGTACGAATACACACAATATGGGGCCAAGTCACAAACATTTTGTTGCATAAAAGAGCCAGATAAAAATAGAAAATATTTTATGATTTTTTTGGTAAAATTCTGTAATGGAAAAATTAGCGTAATGTCCCACAATTAGATGCACTGGGCTCTGGTCTATTGGGTTGGAGCTGTTTCAACAGGAGCTTAAGGAGACATTCTTAGGAGATGAGTATGTACTTTGTCTTAGTTACGCTGGGGGTTGCAGGGATTTGAACATTTATCAAAATGCAACAAACTGTAAACTGAAAATTGGTTGAATTTTACTGTGTGGCGTTACACCTGAATGAAATTGTCATACAATGTATTAAGCATGTCCCATATTTTTTTAAAAGTTTGATGCTATTGATAGAGTCACTTTAAGTCACTTTAAGACTTTGATCAAGTGCTGAAAATTCCATCGTAGGAAAAGCTGTGGATGTATCATTTATCTCAGCAGCAGTGTGAATTGCATGTTTCTAATTTCCAAAAGATGCTGATGTGCCTTTTTTTCTGCTAATAGACATGTTTATGATGTGGGGTGACCTGTTCCCAGATATGGGAACCACAGGAATCTCTTTCAGAGGGTTCTCAGAGATTCTTCTTCCACTAAGATAGAGTTTATTTCTATTTTAGGCAGAAAAACCATTCTAGTATCACAGTAGCTTTTTTTTTTATAAATGAGTCAATTTTCTATCTTCTCAAAGTCACTGTCCCTTGCTGCACAACCCTGAGAATTGGTCTTATTCACTAGTAAAGTTCTCTCGGAATGTGCTTCTTTATCTGAGCAGATTCTGTGGCTTTTGTCTTCCAGTATTAAGGGTCTCATCAATATTTGCTCATATCTTTTGTTGCCCACAGGTCTCTTTTCAAATATCTAGAATCCATGCCTTGAATTTTTAAAATATTTGATATATTTATTATTGCTGACGCTTTATTTACATTTATGTTTTATTCTATACATTATAGGTCTCGATGCTGAGACCTTGTTCATGATTTAATTATATATGTAAATACACACCTTTTCTTTTCTTTCTTTTCTTTTTTTTTTTTTTTTTTTGGGCAGTTTTTGGCCGGGGCTGGGCTGGGTTTGAACCTGCCACCTCTGGAATATGGGGCCAGCACCCTCCTCCTTTGAGCCACAGGCACTGCCAAATACATACCTTTTTTCATATATATTTTACACACGATGGTTATAAATAAATGTCTTTCCCGGTAATGATTCAGACAGTATAACATATTTTTGAAAACTCACAGTGTGGGGGTGATTATTCACATTCTAGTGAGCTAATGTCACTTTTAAAATACTCAAAATTTAATTTTTTGTTTATTAGTCGGTGAGGACGCCTATGATTCGTGGGTGAGAACTACTAATTTTACTAAGGTATGTTGAAGTAAATAATAATTTGGATATGCATAGATAAACTCACATGATTTAAAAATATCTCTGTACCAAAAAAAAGGAAGTTGACCTTCTAAAATAAAAGTACTACGCGAATGTCTGGTGGAGGACGTCTTTAGTTAGAATATCACATTTTCTGTTAATATAACATGTGCGATTTGGAAGGAACCAGTCTTTTCCAAAATATCTTTTTAAGAGGATTTCTATTTATATGAGATGCGCAGCACCACAGCCAATTGTGCTATTCCTCCCACCTTCCGCAATTTTATTTTAATGCAAATTCATTTTTATTACAATGCCTCATCTTTCTGGCCAGTTTCCAGCAGCCCATTCTGGTGATTCATAAATTCCCTCCCATGTATGCCGGGAACATAACCAGATATTAAACAACAGTCAGATAAACAGGAAAAATTATAGCTGAACCTCACACAGAGGCCTTTGCTTTTGTTTAATTCATGGCTTAGCTTCTGTTTGAAGTACAGTGGTTCCCCCTTTCCACAATTCCCTTTAATCTATAAGCAACTGCAGTCCAGAAATATTAAATAGGAAATTCCAGAAATAATTCGTAAGTCTTAAATTGCGCTCCACTCGGAGTAGACGGATGAAATCTCTTGCCATGCACCTCCTCATGCCGGGGGTGTGAGTTTTCCCCTTGTGCCGTGATCTGCGCTGTCTAAACCAGCTGCCCCTCAGTCCCTTCCTGGCTTGTCTTGGTTACCAGATCCACGGGCAGAGTTGTTGTTGTTGTTTCTGAGACAGAGTCTCACTGTCACCCTGGGTAAAGTGCATGGCGTCATCATAGCTCCTATCAACCTCAAATTCTTGGCCTGAAGAGATCCTCCTGCCTCAGCCTCCCAAGTAGCTTTATAAAAGCCTGAGGCAACAATGAAAAGGGAGCAGTTTGTTTCTGTTAAAGTCCTGAACGCAAGCTTCTAAAGTTTCCTTTGGAACTATCTTCTTACCTTCTTTCCTAACAGGCAACAACATTGAATTCTGTGAATGTGTCAAGTGCCGATTTCATTAAACTAAAATGTGACATTGAAAGACTTGACACCTAAATGCATTGGCCAAAGGTTCTATTTTAAGAAGCAGAACTAAAGAAGTCCATTGCCTGTATATAACACAGCCGTGCTCTCATTGACCGTAAGATTAACACCCCATTGAGCTGACAAAGTTAGGGAAAGGCTGAGTTCACTTCATTGCCACCGTTATTCAGCTGGACATGAGTTTCATTAAAATTATTATTGGAGAATTTTCTTCATATGAACCATTGAAATGTATGCTTTCTTCCCGTGCACAAGGTACCAGCCCCAAATCACCTTGTGGGCAAAGCTCAGAACTCTTTTTCTTCATATCTGAAGGGAAAGTAAAACCCTATTTTTTATTAAATTATTTAAAGAGAGATGACATCAGTAATTTTTCCAAAGACCTCAACGTTGTCTCATTTTGCATAGTGTTTTAAGTAACTGATGCCACAATAATAAAAAGAAACACAATCATTTATTTGGTTCTATGAAATAGTTTTTTTTAAAAATTGTTTACGCTACTAGAATGTCAAATGTCAGTAAGTTAAAACAGGACTATGGGAAGGGTCTGGTGGTGTCAGTGCCGCACTATGAATAGGACCATCGGAGTCCCTTTCAGTGCCCCAGTCAGTGTGGCAGGAGCTGAGGAGAGGACCTCCCACTTCCACCTTGGGGTGTTGGTGCAGCTGGCAGATGTGCCAGCCTGTTGGAGGGTTGCAGGAAGCTCCAGTGGCTGGAGGGGCCCCCAAACAGCTGGGGGTGACACCTTCAGGCTGCAGCTCACAGAGCTCCGTGGTGTTTCCTGCCTCTGTCTCCCTCTCCTTGCACTTGCCCCTGAACAGGGAACCCCCCATTTCCCAGGCCTGGTCAATTTCATGTAGGTTTTCTAGGCCTGGGATCCAAGGGATTGTATCCATTCATTTGTTGGGATATATATATTCCCCCCTAGACAGAGGATCCAGGGGGACACTTTCCCCACTTGGGTTTGTCCTTCTGACAGAAGCTCTGGCACTGTCTCTGTATTCTTTTCTGTAAATAAGTCCTGTCTTACCACTGACCTGTGGGGGCATCTGGAGACCATGGACCTACTGAAGAAGAAATTGCCTTGCCGTAGGCCTTTAAGATCAAAATCTGATCTATACCCCCTCTAAGACATGACTGGGGAATCTGAATCATTGGAAGATACTTAACTTTCACAGTCAAGATAAGTTTTCAATAAGGTTTCATTGTTAGATAATTGCCTCAGAAAGCCCCTTCCCCCAAAAGACCCTTCCAGCCCTTAAAGTTACAACTCCTCCCCAAGCACAGGGAGTGGCTTACCTCATCACTCTGTTCCAATTACCCGCTGCCCGCCCCTAAGGGCTCCACAGAAGCAGTAACTCCTTATTGGTTATCCCACCATCCCGTCACCATTCTGAGACTTCCCTATATAAGGGTACGTTTCTCCCCCCTCTCTCTCTTCCCCTTTCCCCACCCTTCTTCTCTGCTCTCCCTCTCTCTCCTCCTCTCTATCCCCCCTCTCTCTCCTCCTCTCTCTCCTCCTCTCTCTCCTCCTCTCTCTCTCCCCTCTTCCCTCTCCCCTTTTCTCTCCTCTTTTCTCTCCTCCTTGGTGCTGCTCTGCAGCCTCCCTCCCCCACCATAAAGACCTTTCCTACAAGCCTCAGTGGTCTGTGAGATCTCTGCCGGTTGAGTGCCTCTCTTTCATTCATTCTCAAAGCCTTCCCTGGAGTGGCACTGATTCCTCCAACGATACACAATTTAAGATGTGGTTCCTTTTCTTGGTGTGCTTCAATGCCATCACACAGCAAAAATCTGGTCATTGGGACTGGAGTGCTTTCCGTTTTTCAAACACCTATTCTTTCAAGTTAAACTGTTATATTTTGGGGAGAAAACCTCATAGTTCAAGTGAAATTGAATAACAGCAGTATTGTTGATCTCAGAGAAAGTACGCAAGTTCATCCACTCTCTTCTTTGATTGTCAAATATAGAAATTCCTTTTTTTTAAAGTAAGGTTTTGGTTTTAAAAGCACGTGTAACTCTCACCCTACACTCCTCTCCCAGTGGGCAGCACTTTTCTTTTTCCACTCCACAAAACTGAGCCCATCGTTTCTCCAGAAATCAGTGAGTAAATACACAGCCAGGAATAAAATACATGAATTGCCTTAGATTTCTTTCTCTAACAACCCTTTATGCATTGTTAAAGCCGTCCAGACTTCCCTTTAACAAAGGGATGCGGAAATACAACAAGGACAAAAATAAGTCCATTGAAGTGGAAAAGAGATCAACTTTGATTTCCAGCTTCTATGCTGAGTTTCACAACAGCAGGAGTAAAGGGGGGAAAAACTGATGGGGAAAAAAGTCAAAATTCTAAGACAGTCCCTTGTGGCAAACAGTATTTAGATGTCCTTAAGTGAGTGCTTTTCACCAAATATAAATGTTAATAAACAGAGGATGAAGAACAGATGATACTTCTTTAATACAGGAAAACAATGAAATGTAGCCAAGTAAAAGTTCCTATCTCCACCCCCCTCTCAGTTTTTCCCTCCAAGTCCGCAGAAATGTGCAAATAAGTACTCACTCTCTATTTTTACCTGTATAAAAATTCTTGCAGAATTTTTTTTTAACCAATCTTTAAAAGACATAAAATGAGGTAATTTGACTGAAGTGAGGGCTCACTCCCCAGTCTCGCGCCATTATTTCTGTTTTTGTATATTTACATTTACTGATAGAGTAACCCCCATGACGAACGTCTATCTTCTTAATTATAAATGTTCACACATACAGACACTTTGAAGAACCATTCTTGAAAGTGACAGCTGCACCCTCCACAGCTATAGAACAAACTTTGTAAAAGACTATTGGTTTAAGAAAGAATATAAATTTTGTTTGTTTTACGCTGTGCTTAAACAAATCAAGTAATAACTTGGAAATACCTATAATCCAAAACAAAGCCTTAGTTAATTGAAAAAGAATAATTAGCTTGTGCAGCCACCTTGCTGAAGATGAGATCTAATAAGATTGTAAATATGAGCGAGAGAGACATGAATAGTCTGTCTCTCAGAGGTACTATATTTAGTATGGGTGCCGTTACAGTTAATGATAGAAAAATGAGTAGAAGAGAGTGGGGAAGTTCGATACAACTTTTTGACTTAAGAATTACTGAGGAGGAATTCTTAGGAGGTAGTTATACCTGGTGCAATTCAGAGAAGGTTCAACTTTGATCTGTAGGACCAGTTCTAGTCACACTGCAGAAGAATTGGGACAGAAAGATTGGTGGGACCACACCTATGGTGCATCTTACAAGGGTACATGGGAATCTCTCTAAATGTAGAACATAAATGTCTTAACACAATAACTAACAAAATGCCATGAAGGCTGTGTTAACCAGTTGGATGAAAGTATTCCAAATTGTATATAAACCAGTCCATTGTACCCCATGACTGCATTAATGTACACAGCTATGATTTAATTAAAAAAATTGTTTAAAAATTTTTCCTGTGCAGATAGACACACAATAGATACAGAAGTTCACATTTGTTAAATCAATTAATGAACTGTACTAAGCTACGACTGTAGTTTGAAAGCAGGAGGTGCTAATTTCACTTATATAACAAATCGTAAGAAATTGAGTGGCACCTGTGGCTCAAAGGAATAGTGCACCGGCCCCATATGCCAGAGGTGGCAGTTCAAACCCAGCCCTGGCCAGAAACTGCAAAAAATAAGAAAGAAAGAAAGAAAAAAGAAAAGTGAATAAATAGTTTAAGGCTAAGGTAATAAGGTTATATTTTGCACAAGCTTTTCAAGCACTGCGTGTTAGCTCTATTATGATTTTATCAGGAACATTATGAGGAGAATCAATTCGATCTGAGGGTATACAGCAAAATCAGCTCATGTTAATGTGTTTTACCTTCTAAATAGACAGGATGCAGACAAGTGAATTCCCAAATCTCCATGCAAAGCAGATTAAACTATATCTCAATTCATGGATCGCCTTTTAGCCTTAGATTATTTTAATTTATTTGTTTTTTACCAAGTTTTCAAATTCTATACTAGTGTAGAAGGACATGCATTCCTTTCTTTTTTTTTGCATTTTTTGGCCGGGGCTGGATTTGAACCCACTACCTCCAGCCTATGGGGCCGGCGCCCTACTCCTTTGAGCCACAGGTGCAGCCCAGGACATGCATTCTTAAAACAAACAAACAAAAAAATTCATCTGTTTTTTATTTTTATAGAACGTCCTTGTTTTCATTAGTATATTAAAATTAGAAGTAATTTTAGTGCTTAAAAGATAGTCAGATATTCCTATTAACTTTCAAAAAAAATAAAGAACGAACAAAATATTTTGACAGACAAGAAGAAGTAGGCTTTCAGCTGTGACTTAGTTTCCTAATAAAAATAGAAAATATTTTTTAAAAGGTAAATAATTATTTCTTTTATTACGGAGTAAAAATATAATTCTACAATTATTAAAAAAAATTAAAAACATGGTCTTTACCCTATTGGTTCTCACTATAAAATAAAGTAAGATATAAAGCTTTAAAAAACAGGCAAGATTTCTGAAAATATAAATTAATCTGATTCATCAGTTAAATCATTGGTTGAAATACGGACATATTGAACAATCTGAACTTTGTATTGGAATAGGTGAGGTTATGCTCCTGATGTTTTTTCAGGAAAACCCTTGAGGTATAAATGTGCTGTTTGATTTTGCGACGATTTTCTTCAGCTTTCAGGCCAGATCTTCAGCCTTTGGATTTACCCATAGCGCAGATTCAGAAGTGCTATGTTTAAAATGCCTTGATTCAGAAATTTGGAAATATCATGAGGGAATAAATGTCTGGCGCGTTTCTCGTTATGATTTTCCGTATCTGCTCACAAGAAGATTTCCGCACGTGGACCACTCTGTCGTCATTTTAATCACACTTCAGGCAAAAAAAAGAGAGAGAGCTGAAGAATATTACAGATTGCAGCAGTCTCAACTGTGAACATCTAAAAGACGTGTAGACTATGAAGCTATCTGCAGCTTCTGAAGTGTGCTGTTAAACAAAGTGGCAGTGGAGACATTGGGAACAGGATGGACACAGGAGGCAGAACTTTGTGCAGGGCAGAGGGCATCAGCAGAGTCTGTGCTGTCCACCTTGGTGAGAGAAAGCCTGGCTCCTGCGTCAGCTCCATTTTTTTTTTTTAAACAGCCTTATCACAGAACCATCAGTGAGTTAAACTTTAACATCCAGGGGCATCGAGTAAAAAAATAAGTTTTGTGGATCTCGGAAAGTGGCGCGGTGGTGAAAACTTTTTCCTTCTAACTCAAAAGCGTTGGGGTGAATGAGTACCAGGAATGAACGCAAAACATGTCCTGCACCTGGCTAAGCGTCAGGCACAGTGATGGACCTGAGACAGTCTACTCCTGGCCCTAAAGTTTTCCCCAGTCTGTTTGGGGAACTAGCGAATTGCAAACTTATGCCAACTTCTCAGAAGATAAGTGGGAGATAATTTCTCATAAAGTCAATGGGATCTAGAAAAACGGACCTTCACCAGCTAGAAGGCAAGAGAATAGTTTTTGAAACATTATGCATCGTTTTAGGAAAAGAAGGCAAAAAAATATTGTATAAAAAGTTGCAAAAGGTAGAAATATGACAAATAAGTATTTAAGTAAATACAAGTGATTGGAAGTAATGAGGTTGAAAATAGAGAGAGAGAGAGAGAGATACATTGATAGACAGACCAGCAGAAGATGAAGTAGGACTACAAATTCAGGCTGAGGTTACATTTCAACTGGCAGACTGATATCCTTCTAAGAAGTCTGGAATTTATTCCCAAGGGGAGAGGTGGCCACTAATGAAATTCCGATAGCGAGATTGTAGTAGATACATATTTGGATGGGTCATCTGGCCATTGCTTAGAGGCACCGTAGATAGGCGGGAAGGGCCCTGTGGAGAAACTCAGGAAGCAACTGCATTAAGCATAGTTAGTCATAGAAAAACGAATTGGCAATGGACACACATTGAAAGACAGAATTATCATGCAGAAAATAATCATATGCATCTGTAACTGATTAATGACCAATATAACTAGAAGGTGAGAAATTATTTAAATAGTAATACTAACACGGGCTAAGTGCTTAACATAGATTGTCTTTCTTCCATCCTTATGTAAGATCATTACTGTTGCATTCTATTAATTTTTTTTTTTTTTTGCAGTCTTTGACTGGGGCAGGGTTTGAACCCGCCACCTCTGGTATGTGTGACCAGCACCCTACTCCTTGAGCCACAGGTGCCGCCCTCATTCTATTAATAATTTTGAAAACAGGGAAAGACTTGGCCTTTACCTAACTTCCCATATCTTTCTATCACTAAATCATGGTAGGAGGCTTAAATTCAGATACTGATTTCAAGTCACAGCTTTCTCTCACTTCTGGCATAATGGAAATTTTCCACAGAGTCAGAATCAACTAGGAGGCCTAGAAAATACCTTCAGAACAAGTTACATGACGTGGTTTTCATGAAATATTTAGTGTCGATCCTTACTCAGCCCTCTTATGCGATTCGATTTCACTTGATTCAGAGGAATTTCTTTTTTCATATATAGTAATTACTTGGTATCCCTGGGTGATGGCTCCAGGACTCCCCACAGATACCCAAATCTAAGCCTGCTCAAGTTTTATATACAGACTGGCACAGTATTTGCATATAATCTCTTCATACCCCCCCTCCCCCGTATACTTTAAATAATCTGTGGATTACTTACAATAGCTAATACAATGTAAATGTTATAGAAATAGTTCTTGTACTGTATTGTTTAGGGGAAAATATAAACCAGGACCCATAGACCAGGAATGGGGAAGAAAATGAGAAGATTCCTATAGCTTAGGACTATGCATAAGCTGGAGTTCACCTGGAAACAAGAGGGCCTGTGATGATGCCTATGGCTGTCGATTTAAGATCCATCAAGGCAGAGTTTGTACCATATTGAGATAACGTCCAATTATCAGCAGAAAATGCACTTTTTAGATATTTTTTCACTATTTCTGACTACAGTGCTATGCCGTATGTTTTAGAGAAATCCCAAGCCCCTGACGGATATCTTGATTACAATCCATGGGAATAAAAATATATGCTGTTGTTTTTACCTGTTACTCACTGCCAATGCTCCAGCTTCACCAGTTTCACATATAATTATTTTCTTAAGAGTCAAATGAAAAATCAATGGTATTCAGTAATGCGGTCATAACAGCTACAATTATAAAAACATATGGAACATTTGATATTTAGTCCATTAGGTTCCAAGATAAAACGTTATGCATTTTCATATCAATTAATTCTGTTTAATGTTGTGTACTATTTTTAGCCTTAGCAGCGTCTTGGGCTCTGTGCCTACTGTGTGTATTCACACTGCTTCAGAGTCACAGAATGGAAAAGTCATCTCGTCTATAGAGGTCTGAAATCAATAGTCATTTAAAGTTAATAGTATGAGAATTCTAAATGGTCTGGGAAAACTGCCAGCTGACCGATGTTAAAGTAAGTGACTAGGCCGGGGATCTGCGTGGAACACTTCTAAGGAGGACTCAAGCAGCCGTGGCTAAACTCAGGTAACGGAAAGAAGTGCTGGATCCTGTTCTGTGAGGAGGTATCGGAAAAGCTCCAAATCATTTGCTTCTCCAAAGGTGTCTGGAAATCAATTATTGCTGAGACGCTACTGGGTCACGTAGCTAAAAAAAAAAAAAAAAATCCAACTAGAAAAAATTGATATGCTTTCTAACAATATCATAGCCAGTAACGTGAGTTTGTGTAATGCAAGTTAAATGATAGAGGGAGATGAGAATCATTGAACTCACTCAACTAGACGGTGCCTTAATATTCAGGCCAGAGACCATTATTGGATATCATATTCTGGTGAATGCTCCCGGTCAATGGAAATAAATGAAGTTCTATACTTTTAATATACCAGCCTTGTCTATTAGAAGAATTCCATCTGGCTACTTCTATCATCAAGTTTGATTTCAGGAATTTCTTGTGATTAGCTAATGATTACTATTCTGTACAAGAACCTCTTCTAAATGTATTTGCATATATATATATATATATATATATGTAAAATTGTTGGGGATTCATTGAGGGTACAAAGAACCAGGTTACCTTGATTGCACTCGTTAGGTAAAGTCCCTCTTATAATTGTGTCCTGCCCCCCACAGTGTGTCACACATCGTGACCCCCATCCCCATGCCCTTCCCCTTCTTTTCCTCTGCTCTTCCCTTCCCCTGCCCCCTCCCTCCTTCTCTCTCTCTGCTCGTCCCTTCCCCCACCTCCCCTGTGTATTTGGTCATCAACTGTCCTCATATAAGAATTGAGTCCATTGGATTCTTCCTTCTCCATTCTTGTGATGCTTTACTAAGAAGAATGTTTTCCACCTCCATCCAGGTTAGTACAAAGATTGTAAAGTCTCCATCTTTTATAGTGACTGAATAGTATTCTATACCACAGCTTGTTAATCCATTCCTGGGTTGGGGGCATTTAGGCTGTTTCTACATTTTGGAGATTGTAAATTGAGCTGCGATAAACAGGCTAGTGCAAGTGTCCTTATAGTAAAAGGATTCTTTTCCTTCTGGATAGATGTCCAGTAATGGGATAGCAAGATTTCTATCTATCTCATCAGACATCCTTCAAGTTATCCAAAAATCAGGTACTTGGCTTTCCTGGCTCTGGACATTAGGCATGTAGTATGGGATTTGGAGAAAATTTATAGAGACAAAAATGACTATTCTACTTCAGAGCTTCCCAGAATTCCTTCTAATGATCCGAGGAGTCTGGCTTCTTTGACGCAACTACAATCACCTTCTCCAATGCCTTGAAAAGCTCTTCATGCACTAGGGTTTTGGGACAACTACTTCATTACTCCAATAATTTCCACAAATATCCTATATCCATCTTTGTCCAGTAATAGCTTCTGCATAGGCCACCTGTGAAATATGAAGAAGGCTACAGATTAGTGATATTTTTACTAAATTTTTACCATTTTGATATTAGCAGCAAAGCCCTGGTAAACCCATTAACTCTAGGATGACAGTTTAACCTGGCATTTGCCCATGGGTCAGTCTGCTATTGTGTTGAAGTGTAAGGAAACATGTTTAAAGACAAGAATCAGAACGCATTATAAATATTTATCTTACTTAGGTATAAAAGGAGAGAACAATTTTTAAAATAGGTCAGATACTTCTATGTGGTAGAATAGATAATCAAAGCATAAACTGTGGTGGGTATAGTGTGAAGAAAAAATGATTTTACACTAAATATATAGTATAATCTGTCATGTTTGGACACGTCATAAAAGTTAAGAGCCCAGGTACTAGAGACAGGTTGCCAGGGTTTAAATTCTAACTCCATAACATAATCGCTTTATGACTTTGTCAAAATAACTGAGCGTCTATAAAATGTAATCATCATAATAATCGTAGTTGACCCAAGGTTTGTAGTGGAGGTTAAATTAAAAAAAAAAATCAGAGCTTATCACTGAGTCCAATACACAATAAAGTGCTCAAGAAATATTAGATTTTAGCACTAGCTTCTGTTATTTTTTGGCATTGAAAATACAATATTCTAAATTAAATTTTCAGCAAGAATACTGACTTTCTAAATACTCCATTAGATATTATTGAAAATGTCTACCTAAATAGAATGTTCTAATAATTCATATAGCAATATTAATTTTGATAATTAAATTGCAAGGTGTACCTCCTAATTGACCTTTATTTTACTGATTGCAGCCATAATTTTCTGTATGGTTCTTGCATATGAATCTATCATGGCCTCAGTAATGCTGCCGGGTATAACCCCTCAGAATCGCATAACTTACAAGAGCTGCCCCTTGTTCTCTGTCATGCATCTTGAGCTTAGCTGCCTGCCAGCTGATCTTGGCTAGATTCGTCCAGGGCCTTGCTTTTTTCTGGGCATCAGCTGGGTGTGACTCTTTACTGGGAGCTGGAACGTTTGCTTTCTGTGGGTACACGTGGGTCCTGGATAAAGTGGACACTTCTACTCCCTGTCAAGATAGACACACAAGTATCCCACTTCACAAGTGCTACTCAAGTCTTTGTTTACATTACATCTGTTAATATTCAACTTGCTGCATCACTGAGCCCAACCCAATGGGAAAGGCACTATTACACGTTATATGAGGAGATGGTAACAGGTATCATCTCATAGAGGACAAGCGGGAGAGGAGGTTAATAATAAAGATGGCTTGATATTCTCAGGGAAGAGTCATACTATGTCATCACAAACAGACCTAACTTCTTTCTTTAGGTCTTTTGTGTGTGTGCCTGAGAGAGAGAGAATGCAAAAATAAGGGTTAAATCCGCGTTCCCACCACCCAAGGTATCATACTTCTCATGATTTATGACAATTCTTCAAACTATCAAGTAACAGTACAAAAACACCTTTTATTTAAGGTTAAGACTGCCAAGATACCACAGTGGAATTATTTTTCAAAACCTTTTGAAGCAGAGAAACTCACTACTTAAAGAAAGGTGACTCAGAAATCTGAGATTTGCACACACGCTCACATCCAAAAAAGATGGCCTGACCCAATGTCCTCTTACTGGATCGTCCCTGAGGAAGCTGGCTCTTTGCAAAAACCAGGGCACATTTGCAAATTACATCCACAAAATGTAGACATGCAGAGTCAGACACTTGGAGTTATCTTTTAATATGGAATTCTGGGATTTGGAAAGAAAGTGAGACTAGTTATGACTTCTATCCATTTTTGTCTTTTATGATGATTTTCTGTATTTCTAATGCCAATAGAAATTCAAAAAGGTGTGTCCATTTAGATAAAGATGAGGTGTGAAAATGTTATGGCATTGAATCGGTTGAAAGAGTTATCAATTGCTCAATCACTGCAAATGGAGCTATAGTCGGTTGTAATAACTCAGAAGAAAATGTGTTGACTCTGCAGCTCAATAACAAAATAAATAACAAAAAAAACAACAAAAATCACTTCATGGCAGACCTTACTTTGATAAAGTTTATGATGTGGAAAGTCTGACTGCTCTTGAACTTAAAGATGGTATTATTCTTTGAAACCTTGAAGGCAACAGCCCTTGTAGTCTGAATAGATGGTCATTCCCTCCCTGAGCTATTAACTCCAGCACTGCAATGTATAGGATTTAAATAAAAATAAATGTTTCTTTATTTTAGTGGTGGTATTCTTTTGTAAAACAATCGATGAACAGGACAGCGCCTGTGGCTCAAAGGAGTAGGGCACCGGCCCCATATGCTGGAGGTGGTGGGTTCAAAACCAGCCCCAGCCAAAACTGAAAAAAAAAAAAAAAAAAAAAAAATCAATGAACATTGAACTCTAACAAAAATCATTTTTACTGGATCTTCATGTTTCATTGATTAATGGAGTGCTGCACATAATTAATGATTTCCTTTCCTTCTGTCTGAAATTGGGAAGACTAACAAAGGGTCATCTTGTCACGAATCTTACAGGGTTTAGTAAAGGTCACTCAATGCCTAACTTTCATGTTTCTACAACAATTGTATTTTTTCTCAGCAGCTTTTTCTTAACACTAAGCATAAAAATATTATGGGAAAAATCAGAACTTTTTTTTTTTTTTTTTT
>CAUYTI010071276.1:0-21507 GCA_963575145.1 Galago senegalensis
CGCCTATGGTCCCAGCTACTTGGGAGGCGGAGGCAAGAGACTCGCTTGAGCCCAGGAGTTGGAGGTTGCTATGAGCTGTAATGCCACGGCACTCTACCCAGGGGGACAGCTTGAGGCTCTGTCTCAAAAAAAAAAAAAAAAAGATTTGTCCTTTATTTCTGTGCTAGAGGGGCCCGGCTTCATCTCAGCATGATCTTAGAAGACTGCCTTCCACAATATGAATGTCAAAAATGTCCACAGGCTTCCCTCAAACTCAGCAACCTCAAATTATGACTCACAACTATGAGACTTTGGGCAAAGTGCCCACCACTTCTTTGTCTTGGCTCCTTCGTTATTTTCTAGCACATCTATGAGATCAGAGGAGAACACAGTGTTATATGTCCATCAGGTCACCTGAGACAGAGAAAGTCCAGGTGAGGCAGGGAAGGCCCTCTCCCCAGCAGGAACCTCCCAAAAGGGACCCAACCGTCCTTACAGCCTGGAGTCACTGGCCATCTGAAGTTGACACCCTCAGCCTGTTCTAAATGCTTCCCAGCCACATTTATTTCCTCCCTGGGTGCATTAGACCAGCCGCCAACTGGGAAGCCACATGGGCAGAGAACGTGCACCTAGGTAGGACTTTCTACAGGTAGCTTTGTGGGTTTTTTGTTTGTTTGTTTGTTTTTGAGATAAACTCTTGCTATGTCACCCTCAGTAGAGTGCAGTGTCGTCACAGCTCACAGCAACCTCAAAGTCTTGGGCTTAAGTGATTCTCTTGCCTCAGCCTCCCCAGTAGCTGGGACTACACGTGCCCGCCACAATACCCAGCTATTTTTTGTTGCAGTTGTCATTGTTTAGCAGGGCTAGGCCAGGCTCAAACCCTCTAGCTTCATCGTATGTGGCCAGCGCCCTACTCACTGAGCCATGGGCACCAATCTTCCAGTGATTTTTTTTTTAATTTTGACTTTTTTTTTTTGAGACAATGTCTCACTCTGTCACCCAGGAACACCAGTGCCATGGCATCATAGCTCACAGCAACCTCAAACTCTCAGGCTCAAAAGCTCCTCCTGCCTCACCCTCCCACGTACCTGACACTACAGGTGCCCACCACCAATGCCCAGCTAGTTTTTCTATTTTTAGTAGAAACAAGGTCTTGATCTTGCTCAGGCTGGTCTCGAACTCCTAAGCAAAGGTGATCTTCCTGCCTCAGCATCCCAGAGTGATGGAGCCACCATGCCCAGCTGTGAGTTTCCAGTGATTCTCTGAAGTCACATTGGAAGAAGGAAAACTCATTGGGCCTCAGTGTCACATGGGTAGAGCCCCATCCTGCCCACAGCCGGCCCTGTGAGCTTAGGCAGCCCTGACCCATCACTGAGCCTCAGTTTCTACATCTGCAGAATGGAGACAGCCATGGTGTTGGCCCTGGGGTTCGCAGACAGGAGAAACAGGCAGCAGGGTCTCGGTCCAGTTCCTTCTGTCCAACCCCCTTCCCATCACACCGATCTCTGAGAGAAAAATAACAGCGTTTTTTGTGTGGGTTTTTTTTTTTTTGAGACAGAGTTTCACTATGTCACCCTCAGTAGAGTGCTGTGGCGTCACAGCTCATAGCAACCTCAAAGTCTTGGGCTTAGGCGATTCTCTAGCATCAGCCTCCCAAGTAGCTGGGACTACAGTCACCTGCCACAATGCCTGGCTATTTTGTTGTTGTTGTTGCAGTTATTGTTGTTGAGCAGGCCCAGGCTGGGTTCGAATCCTCCAGCTTGGGTGTATGTGGCCAGTGCCCTACCCACTGAGCTACGGGTGCCGAGCCTAAACAATGTTTTCAGATCACAAGGTATTCTCTGATCCCTTGTCACACCTCAGCCCTGAAACTGCTGCAGAGAGCAGCCCAGCAACCCTCCCTCTGCTGCACTTGGGGAAAGTGGACTCAGGGAGGCCCCATGCTTTGTTCACAGTCACATAGCAAGCAAGGGGCCCATGACAGGAAGGAGAGAGCATGAGCTGGGCAGAGGGCCAAAAGTGAGGGCGTGGGTGGGCAAACCCCCTCATCCCTGCCCTGGGGGCAGCCCCTGGGAAAACCAGATACTTCCCAGACCAGGCACAGGCAGCACACACTATTTTGAGTCCTCTTACACATGACACATGCAACAAGAATCTGGGGAGACCCAGAGCGTTTGTCGTGTTGGAAAATGAGCTGCTGTGATGGCTCAAGGGAGGGGCTCTGGGGGACAAGAGTCCCCAGTGTCAGGGTGGGAGAGCCGGAGCCCAGAGGCCCACAGGGCTGGGGCATAGCTGGGGGATGCTGATGCTGAGGCAGGAACTTGAGCACAAGTGCTTTGTTTTGGTACAGTGAGGATGGGGGCCAAAGGAGGTGGGTTTCAGCCAGTGGCGACTGGGGTCAGTCACGGTGGGGACCTCTGGGAAACAGAACAAGCCTCAAAGGTACTCTACCCAGGGGCAAGGAAGCTAGGGTGTGCTCCCAACTCCTAGCCGACAATGGCCACAGGGTGGGACTGGGATGAATCCTAGAGCACAAGTCTGCCTCCATGTTGAAGCCCAGGAGCTGGCAGGAGCCATCACCAGCCTTTCCCAGATCGAGGAGCACCAACATGCTATAGTCAGGTGCCAACTGCAAAGAGGCAGTGCCTAGCTCAGGCCTGTCCACATGCCCCTATTCATAGAGCACCCCATGTGCCTAGGTGGGGTGGGATGGGGTGGGGAGGGGGTCTGCAGCATACAGGCAGGTGGCAGCTTGGAGACCCGTGTGGTATCAGCAACTGCAAGAGAGGACGAAAGAGAGGACTGGACTTTGGGGTGAACCCTGATAGTCCCGAAAACTGAGGGGACCCCCCCATCAGAGTTGCCTGCAGCTACCACCTGGGACGCATGGTGCTCCAGGCCACCAAAGGGAGGCAGACCCCAGAGGCTCCCAGGTGCAGGTGAGTCAGGAAGACCTGGGCCGGGCACACAGTGCTGGAGGAGCAGGCTGGGCTGTGGGCTGTCAAACAAGATGGAACCCCCTTCTGAGACAAGGCCCAACCAAGAGGAAATCGCAGGGAGTGGAATCTAAACTGACCAGGGCAGGAGCAGAAAGGAAAACAGGTCCAGATAAAAGAGAGAAGGGAGCACAGGGGGGTAGCAGAAAGCAGGGGCCATAATCATATCTCTTCTCAAACTGGTAACAGAGGGAACCCTGAGGGAGGCCCTCTGTCCACCTTCTGAAATATTCAGAAAGATGCTTCTCATTGGGAAGCGAGCAGGAGAAAAGAATTGCTATCAAAACCCTTACAAGGGGCGGCACCTATGGCTCAAAGGAGTAGGGCGCCAGCCCCGTATGCCAGAGGCGGCGGGTTCAAACCCAGCCCTGGCCAAAAACTGCAAAAAAAAAAAAAAACCCTTACAGGTTGGGCACAGTGGCTCCTGCCTGTAATCCCAGCACTCTAGGAGGCCAAGGTAGGTGGATCCCTTGAATTTAAGAGTTTGAGAGTAGCCTGAGCAAGAGCAAGAATCTATCTCTACTAAAAATAGAAAAATTAGCTAGGCATTGCGGCAGGCACCTGTAGTCCCAGCTACTTGGGAAACTGAGGCAGGAGGATGGCTTGACCCATACTCAAGAGTCTCAGTCTAGTCTGGGCAACGGAAAACAAATGCAACTAGCCTAAAAAAATAATTTAAAAAAAAAAATTTTTTAGGCTTGGTGCCTGTAGCTCAGCGGCTAGGATGCCAGCCTCATACAGCAGGGCTGGTGGGTTCGAACCCAGCCCAGCCTGCCAAACAACAATGACAACTACAACCAAAAAATAGCCAGGTGTTGTGGCAGGTGCCTGTAGACCCAGCTACTTGGGAGGCTGAGGCAAAAGAATCATTTAAACCCAAGAGTTTGAGGTTGCTGTGAGCTTTGATGACATAGCACTCTACCAAGGGCAACAGTAAGACTCTGTCTCAAAAATACATATATATAAAACTTTAAAAAGCCATACAAAGAGACTACATGAATAGAGACTATAGGGCGGTGCCTGTGGCTCAGTGGGTAGGGCACTGGCTTCATATACCAAGGGTAGCAGGTTCGAACCCAGCCCCAGCCAAACTGCAACAAAAAAATAGCCAGGCATTGTGGTGGGCATCTGTAGCCCCAGCTACTCTGGAGAGTGAGGCAAAAGAATTGCCTAAGCCCCAGACCTGGAGGTTGCTGTGAGCTGTAATGCCATTGCACTCTACTGAGGGTGGCAAAGTGAGACTCTGTCTCTTAAAAAAAAAGAGAGAGACTATGCCAACCCTACACAACCAGTGATGACATGAAAAAGGGCACACCCTCTAATCTGTCATGGGAGTTTTTAAGAATAAGTTAATTTTTAAAAGGATCTTCTCTCAAAACAGACAAAAGCTGTCACTTTAACATTTAGATATTATTTGGATATTAAGAAATAATAGAAGTTATGGAAAACAGTATAAATTGGAATTAGAAAAACTCAAACAACACAACTGGAAAAAAGGAGAACTTGAAAAGAGGTGACAACTCAGAAAGAAATTTAAATAGAAGAGAAAATTAAAGAAATGGAGACTGAAACTGAAAGGAACGTAAGAGCAAATAAATACTACAAATGATGCCTTAAGACAAACAGACTAAGAGAAACAGGAAAATTGTTTAAATCAAAAAAGAAATATTAAGACCAAAAAAAAGGCTGAGGAAAAATTATAGATATAGAAAATAGGCAAACAAGGTCCAAGATCCACATAACAGAAATCTCAGGAGAAAATCAAAGCAACGGAGCAAAATAACAAGAATATACTTCAAGAAAATTCTCAGGTCAGGTGGAGTGGCTCACCCCTGCAATCCCAGCACTCCAGGAGGCCAGAGCAGGTGGATCCCCTGAGCTCAGGAGTGCGAGGCCAGCCTGAGCAAGAGTGAGACCCTGGCTGTAGTGTTGTGGTGGGCACCTGTTGTCCCAGCTACTCAGGAGGCTGAGGCAAGGGGATCACTTGAACCCAAGAGTTTGAGGTTGCTGTGAACTATGACACCATGGTACTTTACCAAGGGTGACAAAATGAGACTCAAAAAAAAAAGAAAGAAAATTCTCCTGAAAATGTCTTAAAACAATGTTTGAAAAATACAACAAACCCCCCCCAAAAAAGAGGGAACTTAAAGTATCATATACAGGTATATTGGTGTGAAGGCAGCCATAAGAACAAAAACTCAAAAGTTCTCAAAACTGAGCAGTGCCTGTGGCTCAAAGGAATAGGGTGCTGGCCCCATATGCCGGAAGTGGCGGGTTCAAACCCAGCCCCAGTCAAAAACTGCAAAAAAAAAAAAAGTTCTCAATACCAAAATATCAGCTAACACCAAAAAAGACCAACCGTTTTCAACGTGCTATGATACACACCCCCACAACTACCACATCCTTCTAAGACTCCCGAATCCCCTTCTCTATAGAGTTGGTTCCTGGTAGGCATTACCATCTTTTCAAAAGATTTGTGGGGTGTAAGTGAGGCGAAACCATTCTTCCCTAGAGATCAACACAGCCAATGCAACAACTTCTGCCCTACATGGGAGCAACCCTAGGCTCTGCCCTGCACACCCAACCACCAACTTCATGGTGGCGAAAGGTGGTGCCTTCTGGACCTCTCGGTGACTCCTGGCTTTCCTGAGGCTCCAGGGCTTCAGGTGAATGTGAGCAATGACTAGACCTAGGCTGAGCTCCCCTACACCCACAGATCTCTACAGTAAGTCCCTATTTCTAGAACACATGTAGTGGCTCCATTTTCCCATGCAGACTCAGATGGATAGTCTTTTTTTTTTTTTTAAGATAGAGTCTCACTCTGTCACAGCTCACAACAACCTCAGACTCTTAAGCTTAAGTGATCTCTTGTCTCAGCCTCCTGAATAACTGGGACACCACAATGCCCAGCAGCTAACTTTCTTATTTTTAGTAAAGACAGGGTCTCCCTCTTGCTCAGGCTGGTCTTGAACTCCTGAGCTCAGGCAAGCCACCGACCTCAGCCTCCCAGAATGCTGGGATCACAGGCAATAGTCTTTTTAAATAACAGAAGTGGGATCTGGGAGAAGAAAACTGCACAGAGGAGACTGTGAACCATAATTATGAAGCCTCCCTTTACAAATCAATAAAGGAATATGAGGTGAAAACTGGGCTAAGAGCTAAGAGACTAAAACTCTGCCAAAGGCACAAACCTAGTAAAAATAATGCTAATGACCAGCTACTGTCTCCTGGTTTGCTGGATAATAATTGGTCACTGACCCCTCTGGCTTCTCTGTAATTACTGCCCTGAGGTCACATAGTCGTTGGTCATAAGGACCCTTCCCTTTCTCTGTAGATAACAGCACCTTTTCAAAACCTAAAGGTAATTTCTGAGGTATCTTCCAGGCCCCAGTTCAAATTCCACTGTGGCCCCACAGTCGGCATAGCAGCTTATGAGTTCAAGCAATTAACCGGGTCTGGCTCTGATCCGCGTCACAGGAGGCTCAGCAGGTCTTTGCATCCACTGTGGTTATTTCCCTGGTTTTTGGAAGGCAGAGTGGAGCACACACTCTCAGCAACTGGCTGGATCAGCGGAGTAGCTGCTGTGGTAGAAATGGCCTGGTGGGCTCGGCGCCTGTGGCTCAAGCGGCTAAGGCGCCAGCCACATACACCTAAGGTGGTGGGTTCGAATCCAGCCCGGGCCCGCCAAACAACAATGATGGCTGCAACCAAAAAATAGCCAGGTGTTGTGGCAGGCGCCTGTGGTCCCAGCTACTTGGGAGGCTGAGGCAGGAAACTCGCTTGAGCCCAGGAGTTGGAGGTTGCTATGAGCTGTAATGCCATGGCACTCTACCCAGGGGGATAGCTTGAGGCTCTGTCTCAAAA
Source organism: Galago senegalensis (assembly GCA_963575145.1). Taxonomy (NCBI): domain Eukaryota; kingdom Metazoa; phylum Chordata; class Mammalia; order Primates; family Galagidae; genus Galago; species Galago senegalensis. The sequence continues at coordinate 6,840 of CAUYTI010071276.1, forward strand.
AAAAAAAAAAGAAATGGCCTGGTGGACACCATCTGAACTGCCACTCTCCTAAAAGAGAAAACTGAGTCACATTGTAAACTTCATCATTGTGACACCAATTTTATATGTTCTTCGGATGTATCTTCACTGAGCAACTCAACGCAATTCCTAATACCTAGCAAATTAGTTTTTTCTCTGTAACCATTATTTAAGAACAAAAGGCCAAGCACAGTGGCTCATGCCTATAATCCTAGTACTTTAGGAGGCGGAGGCAGGTGGATCACTTGAGCTCAGGAGTTCAAGACCAGTCTGACCAAGAGCGAGACCCCATCTCTAGAACTAGCTGAGCATTGTGGCAGACACCTGTAATCCCAGCTACTCAAGAGACAAGAGGATTGTCAAGAGTGAGCCTAAGAGTTTGAGGTTGCTGTAAGCTATAACACCACAGCATTCTACTGATGGCAACAGGCTAAGACTCTGTCTTAAATAAATAAATAAATATGAGATGTTGGCCCGACCTAGCAGTGACAGCAGCACACCTTTGCCATCTTACAAGGGGCCTATCCACGCTCCTGCCCTATATCATATAGCCAGATCTGGGGACCATAATTACCTCACCATCCCACAAGGTAACCACCGTTCCACCAGGCAACTTGGACCCAACGAACAACAAGTAATAAATGTGCTAGAAATCTTGGTAAGGCTCATGCGTGTCAGTGGGTGGGACGTGAACCCAACAGAATGCCTAACATCTCAGCAACATTCCCAGGGGTACAGTGGTCTGGGACACGTTGAGATGTCCCCTCTCAGAGGAAGACCAGGTGCTGCACCAGGCATCTCCTGTTACTAAGAAAGCAGCAGGACATTTAGTGGGGCTCTTCGGATTTTGGATGCAACATAAGATCACTACCTTGAAGTACTCCCCTTGGCCATCTGGTGACTGTAGTGATACTCAGTGACAAGTTATGGAGCACTTTTTCTAGGGTGAGTTCTCAGACTTAATTGTCTGACCTTGTCCACCTCATCTAGGTGTGCCCTTCCAGCTGACGTACTGGTAGCCTGTGAAGCTGCCGGTGTGAGCAGGGCCAGGAACGAAAGAAGGCTCTGCACGGCGCTCAGGCTGGTCTGCCAGCCACTGTACCACTTGGCCCAGTCAAACCAGCAGATCCAGTGGCCCAGTGAGGTGTCTGGGGCAAGCAAGGATTCCCAATGAAGCCTATGACAGGCAGGTCACAGAAAAGACTGTGAGCATTTTAGAGCAAAGTCATATTCTCTTCTGAGGATAACTGATCCCCTTTTGAAGAACAGCTTCTGGCTCACCCTTAGGCCCCAGTAGAGACTAAACATGTGACCCTGGGTCACAAAGTTACCACGTGATCTGAGCTGCCCATCTTTAACCCAACAAGTTACAGGTTTAGGTGTGTGTCATGATCACCAGGACACATGAGCTCAGACTTGAGAGGATCCTGAAGGCCCAAGTCATCGCACAAGCAAATGGGTCAGATGGCCACGCACCCGTGGGGCTGCGTCAGCTCCTCCCCCTCAGTCTGCAAGTGAGCTCATGGCAGGCAGGAAGTTGAGTGAGGAAGAAGAGCTTCAGGCCTGTTTTATGTGTGGTTCTGCTGGCACCATCTCAGAGTGGACAGCTGTAGCTCTCCAGCGTCAGGAAGGGGTGACCCTGAAGTGTCTGGGGACAGAATTCCAAACAGTGCACTCGGCGTGCATTTTGCATAGGAGAGAGGATCAGAGCTGTGGATGAACATGGACTCATTGGCGGGGATTTGGAAGGAACAATATTGGATGATAGGGTCCAAGGTCTGGGGAAGAGGCATGAGGACGAATCTCTTTTAATGGGCACGAGTGGACAAATCCACAGTTGTGTCTCGTGTAACTATTCACCAGAGGCCAGCTCATGGAGGTGGCTCTGGAGACACATGTGGACCAGATGACTTGTTCCAAGGATCTGGCTCAGCCAATTTCTCTAGCTGTCCTGTTTTACATGGGCTCAGCAACATGAGCTCCCCCTCACCGAGGAGGACAGGTCTGCAGCCACTGTTGAGATGCTGAGAGCCTACAGGACCAGCCAGCCACTTCAGGGCAGGTTGGTTACACCGGACCACTCCCATCATAACAGAGACAGCAGCTGGACTTTCCTGGAGTTGTCAGTTGCTCTGAATAAGGATTGTTCCCTGACAACAATGCTTCTGCCCAAACTGCCATCCATGGACTTACACTTTTTTATTATTTGGCACAGAGTCTCACTCTGTCACCCTGGTAGAGTGCCACGGCATCAGCCTAGCTCACAGCAATCTCAAACTCCTGGGCTCAAGTGATCCTCCTGCCTCAGCCTCTTGAGGAACTGGGATTACAGGCATCTGCCACAACGCCCGGCTAGTTTTTCTATTTTTAGTAGAGATAGGATCTCGCTTTTGTTCAGGCTGCTCTTGAACAAAAGAAAGCAGCCTGAGCTCAAGCAATCCACCTTCCTCAGCCTCTCAGAGTGCTGGGATTATAGGCATGAGCCACCGCACATGGCCAGCAGATCATTATTGTATTGAAGACAACATTGCTTCTGGTCAAGAGCTCAGTTTTCTACAAATAAAACACACCAGCAGATTTATGCCCACTAAATTCTCCATCTTGCCAAGCTCCCCGTCACCCTAAGCAGAGCACTTTTGAACAGAAGGATGCCCTTTCCTTGGCTGGGTGATGATGGGCTGTGGGACTGCAGGATGCAGTAGGGACTCTGAACCAGCCACCACTGAGCCAGCAGGCAAGGGAGGAGGCAGGGTAGTGGGACAACTGGATCTAACTCCACAGGAACCAGGTCACTATGGGGAGACCTATACCTGGAAGCCAGGACACTGTCTGAGGCAACCTTAACACTTCCCTGTCCTGTGGTGAAAATTTATGGGAAGACAGGCACAGTGGCTCCCGACTGTAATCCTAGCACTCAGGAAGGCTTGAGGTAGATGAGTCACCTAAGCTCAGGAGTTTAAAACTGGCCTGAGCAAGAGTGAGACCCTATCTCTACTAAAAATAGAAAAAAACTAGCTGGACATTGAGGCAGTTACTTGGGAGAATGAGGTAAGAGGATTGCTTAAACACAAGAGTTTGGGGTGAGCTATGATGACTCCACGGCACTCTACCCAGGGCAGCAGAATAAGACTCTTTCTCAAAAAAAAAAAAAAAATTATGGGAAACTACAAGAACCCCAAAAGAGGAAGTCCCCCTGATGGTAAAGACCTTTCAGAAATGAAGGTTTGGGTCACAAAGAGGGAGCAAATTCTCATAATTCTTTCCTTCCCTGTCTCACATCCCCAGTTACCTGTAGTGCTTCTTGGGGGTCACCGCTCAAATAAATTCCTGTATCCCCCCCCCAAAAAAAAGTTAAGTCTAGTTGAAGAAACATAATCACACCAAGTTACAAAGGGGCAGCTTGTGCTGGCCAGCTGTTGGCCCCATTACATCCTCCTTCTGCTGGAAATGGTGCTCCCTGGCTCCCTCCCGTGAATTACAGGGTTAGAGCACATCATGGAGAATGGACAGTGAGGTTTGCAAGGTGAGTAAGGTGGGGGCTCTCATTCCCAGGAGGCCAGGCTCCCCACACGGCCCCTCCCAGGCCTCTGCAGCTTCTGTGCCTGTGTGGGCGCTGGCCAGGCACCGTAACCATTCCTCTGCCCCACCCACACTCCTACTGACCACTATTTCCCTAATAGTGTGATGTGTCTGTTTCCTGGGGTGGGGCGAAGGCGGAGGGAGGAAGAAGAGGCAGAGACACTAAGAGGCACCAGTAATTGAAAGGAGCATGTCCACCAGTGGGGGGTGAGCCTGGTGGGACACCCAAGTCATACACACAGAGGACAAAAAGAAGGAAAGAAAGAAATTTGAACACCAACTGGATATTTAATGATTTTTAGACAACTATCATTTGATATTTTTAGGCATGAAAAAGGCAACTGTGAACTTGTTAAAGACTGCTCATTGTTCAGTCTCCTGCTGAGGTGGTCCAATGACATGATGTCTTGGGTTTGCTTCCGGCAGGGGTGGGTGCAGGGAGCATGGACCAAGCCTGGCCTCAAGGCTGACCCTGGGGCTGGAGGTGGGCAGGCTGGGGGTACCCCAACACAAGGATCGGGGGTGTGCACACGGCAGTCACCCACATTGAGGAAAGAGCTGCAGTGGAGCTCAGGCTCCAGCGGAGGTCTTGGTGAGAGTGCCAGAGGACTGCACAGGGCAGAGGCCAGGGGAAGGGGGAGAAGTGGGCACTGTTGAGTAATATCCGGGCATCTGGGAAGTAGGGCGTTGTCCAGTGGGCCAAGAGCCTCAAACTAGAGAGGGGGGACACAGGAGCACTCTGACCTCAGGCTTTGGGAGACAGCTCTGCACCTGGCATTTGTCCCCCCCCTCCTGCTCTCTAGCCATACCTTTCTCACCTCAGGGCCTTTGCACATGCTGTTCTGGATCCTGGAGTGCTTCTCTGAGGACTCAGAGGGCAGCTGCCTTCTCACTCTCCATCTTCAGCTCTCAGTTCAGGTACCGTCTCTGTGGAAAGAGCTTCCCACCCACCCTTGCTAAACTGGCCTGGTGCCCACCTCCCGACCCCTCTGCATCAGTTTCCTTTTGCTGCTCTAACAAACCACCACCAACTTAGTGGCTCAGAACAATACAAATACATTCGCTTACCAATCTACAGATCAGAAGCTAAAATCAAGGTGTCAGCAGGGCTGGCTCCTTCTGGAGATTCTAAGGGACTATCCTCTTCCTCGTCTTTTTCAGTTTCTAGAAACTGCCTATGTTCCTTGGCTTGGGGCCCCCTTCCTCACATCACTCTCCGACTGCTCACTCTGATATTCTCTGTAGTATAAGGACCTTGTGATTACATGGGGCCCACTTGGACATTCCAGGACAATGTCTTCAGCTCAAGATCTTTCATCTCATCTGCAGAGTCCCTTTGGCCATAGAAAGTCACAAAATCTCAGGATCCGGGGATCAGGTCACCTCCTGTCCCTCCCCTTCCCACCATATAAGTTCCTGTCAATCCACTTGTTTGGCTCCCTCACTGCACTGACTCCAGGTCGGAATTCTTGTGTTCATTTGTTTCCATTTATCACCTGCTCCACCTGCTCCATGTCTGGTTCCTCCGTGGTTCTTTTCCTGGCATTAACATGTTGGTTCATGTGTGCAATGAAGATAAAAATGAACAGATGGGTGAATGGCTGGATGGTTTTTGGGGTGGTTGAGTGGAAGGATGGATAGATGGGTGGATGAGTGGATAGGTGGATGGGTGGGTGGATGGATGGGTGGATGGGTGGGTGGATGGATGGGTGGATGGATGGGTGGACGGATGGATGGATGAGTAGATGGATGGGTAGGTGGGTGGATGGATGGGTGGATGGATAAGTGGATGGGTGGATGGATGGATGGGTAGGTGAATGAGTGGATGGATGGGTAGCTGGATGAGTGGATGTATGGCAAGGTAGATGGATGGGTGGATGGATATAGATAAATGGGTGGGTAGGTGAATAGATGGGTGGATGGATGAGTGGATGGGTGGGTGGATGAGTGGATGGATGATGGATGGGTAGGTGGATGGATGAGTGGATGGATGGGTAGGTGGATGGGTAGGTGGATGGATGAGTAGACAGATGGGTAGGTGGATGGGTAGGTGGATGGATGAGTAGACGGATGGGTAGGTGGATGGATGAGTGGATGGATGAGTGGATGGATGGGTAGGTGGATGGATGAGTGGATGGATGGGTAGGTGGATGGGTAGGTGGATGGATGAGTGGATGGATGGGTAGGTGGATGGGTAGGTGGATGGATGAGTAGACAGATGGGTAGATGGATGGGTAGGTGGATGGATGAGTGGATAGATAGGTAGGTGGATGGGTAGGTGGATGGAAGGATGGGTGGGTGTGCCAGTGGGTAGATGAATGGATAGATAGACAGGTGGACAAATGAATGAATGAATAGCCTCCCACAAGCAGGACAGACTTCTCAGATTCCCAAGATGCACCTTCTATCACAGAGGGACCGCCTAGCTGGAGAGGGGAACAGAAAGGGGAAGAGAGGTTCCACTCATCCTTCACTATCAGGAAAGCCAGCTAGACCTTGGAGAGATCACTTTATCTCAAGAGTTGAAACAAGAGGGCCTCAGAGGTTCCTGGAAAATCTTAGCTCTATAAGAGTTGAGTCAAACAGAAGGGAGAGGTGGCTGGAGCATGCTCCCCAGCAGAGCCAGCCACCATAGAAAGGAATGAAGCACTCACGTGTGCCCACCTCTCCCCATCACTACGCTGTCACCTCCTCAGGGAGGCGGTCCGGATCTCTGTGGCCCCCTGTGTGCCTTCTTAGTTGGAGGTACAGTTTTACATGTGTTTCGTTTGATTCCAGTCTGCCTCCCAGCTTGACATGAGCTCTGAAGGCAAGGACCTTACCTGTCCTGTTCATCAGCACAGAGCACAGGGCCTGGCACCCAGCAGGTGCTTAGTAAATACTGGTAGTGTGCAAGGATGGTGTCAGAGGCCCTGCTGCCTTGCTGGCTGCAGAGGGGTCCTGGAGGGCTGGTCCACACTGGTCCCATCATCAAGGGAGCAGTAATGCAAGTATGGCCCACAGGCAGACCTGGCAGGAAGAGATCTCTGCCCAGAACTGGCCTCTTCCTCTCAGACCCCCCAGCAGAGGAAGGTCCAGATCCGGACCCTTGGGAGAGGGCCTGGGGAGGAGCATAGGACCACTGAATCTGTTTGTGAGGCTCCTGGCAGGGACAACTAAAAACAAAGTTCCTTTCTAGTAGGAGGGGCAGGGAAGACACCTGATGGCAGGAGTGGCTGTCCACAGCATGAAGACAGAAAGTGAAGGCCAGAAGAGCAAGGACCATGCCTCCCCTGTCTCTAGGTCGCCAGAGCCCTGAGCCTGGTGGAGGGAGGAAGGGGTGAAGAGAGGGAGGGGAGGAGTGATGCCACTGAGCCACTAAGCCAGGGCAGAGAGTTCCAAGATTTGAGAAGAATTTTCCCACCCAGGATCTGATCTTTCCCTTACTGTGACTCTGTGAGTCATTATTTTTTTTTTGTCCCAGGCTAATGTGCAGTGGTTGAGGCTCACCGCAACCTCAAATTCCTGAGTTCAAACCATCCTCCTGCTTCAGCCTCCCAAGTAGCTGGGACTACAAGGTATGTGCCACCGTGCCTAGCTAATTTTTCAATTTTTTATAGAGATGGTCTCACTACATGTTCAGGCTGGTCTCAAACTCCTAGCCTCAAGCTATCCTCCCATCTTGGCCTCAGAAAGTGCTGGGATTATACTTGGGAGGCTGAGGCAGGAGGATCACTTGAGCCCAGGCGTTTGAGGTTGCTGTGAGCTATGATGAAAGGCACTCTACCTGAGTGACAGAGTGAGATTCTGTCTCAGAAAAAAAAAAAAGGGCTGTGCACCTATAGCTCAGAGGTTAGAGCGCCGGCCCTGTGCACCAGGGGTGGAGGGTTCAAACCTGGTCAGGGCCTGCTAAACAAAACAAAACAAAAACAAGTGCTGATATTACAGGCATGAGCCACCATGCCCAACATAAGTCATTATATTTTCAAACTTGACAGATGAGAAAATCAAGGCTGAAGGTGGGAAACTAAATTATCTGAATTTCACCCAAGATTGGAGGCAACCACTGTCACTCTTTCTAACTGTGCCTTTGGAAGCTCAGCCTCTGGCCCATCCCCCAGCCCAGCCCACCCCTCTGTGAGGACCAGGATGGCTGCTGCAGACTGAATATTTGTGCACTGACCTGGGAATGCATATTTACAAACCTAATCCCTGGTGTGTGAGAGGTGGGTCCTTTGGGAGGTGATTAGGTCATAAGGGTGGCGTTCTCCTGAATGGGATTAGTGTCCTTTATAAGAGAGGCCCCACGCAGCTCCCTGCCCCTTCCACCCTGTGAGAACATAGCAAGAAGACAGCTGTCTCTGAACCAAGAATCAGGTCCTCACCAGACACTAGATCTGTCCGTGCCTTGATCCTGGACTTCCAGCCTCCAGGACAGTGAGAGTGTTGTTTAGAGGCCCCCAGTCTGTGCTGTTGTGTTATAGCAGCCCCAACAGACCAAGACATCAGCAGTGGGTCTCCACAAACTCAGGCAGAGAGCGAGCTTCCCATACACAAGCACCTCTCACTTATTTTGAGAGAAACAAATTTCCATACCAAATAAGGCGGTGGACCTCAGAGCCTCTGCCCACTTCACACAATTCCTTTTAAGTGTCCAAACGCAATTACACTTGGAACTTGTCTGTATTCGGCCTCCCCTGGCCTCCCATGTAAACAAGCAGCCCAGCTGGGCCCCAGCTGGCTGCCCTGGGAGAGGAGGGGACAGGTCATCACCCTGCCTGCTGCCTGCCAGCCTCCCTCTCAGCCTCGGGTGTGGCCCATGAGCCTCCAGCATCTCAGAACCTCTGACCTCCCCGGAAAAAAGACCCCAGGAGGCAGCTGGGCTGGGTTGTACAGGGAATGATCTGAGACTCCCTCCTGCCAAGGTTTACACTTGGGCTGGAAGAGGAGGAGGCATAGAACTCTCAGGGACGGGGCAGGGGGTCTCTTGAGGGTGCCCACGGAGGCACACCTCCCCCAGTCTGGGTACCATTTGTTCCTGCAGGGAAAGCTCAGAATTCCTTTGGGCTTCCTAGACCGTGAGAAAGTTGGCCCAGGGCAGGACCCCACACTGTCCTCACAGCCACCCCATTGGGTCCAACCCTCACAGCCTTGGGCCGGGTGCCCTGGGCACTAACCCGTTCCAGGACTCCTAGGGCTCGAGATGGGTGGGGGCCTGACTCATCCTCCACTGAGCAGCGCTCACACCAGCAACATAGCCGCTGATTTCTCCGTGCACTGAGCGTTGTGATTTTCCATTTGCACCATCTGATTACTATTAGGGTTGGGGAAAAGGGAATTCCTGGCTCCAAAAGCCCTTGGGGGCCCTCAACAGATTCCAGGTGGGAGGGAGAGTAGGGTGCCTCCTGGGTGGTGTCGCCTGCCTCTCAGCCAATTCTGCACCACCCCTGCATGGATCCCTCACCCCACTGCCGCTGCCCCGACTTCCCTGCATTAACCCCTCTCAGTAATTGAAACAATGGGGTGGGGACCAGCCAGCCTGCCAGCAAATGCATACTGGGAGCAGGACAAAAGTGCCATGCAAGTGCATAGCCCAGTGCTCCCTCTCCTGGGCAGCCTGGCCTAGCAGCAGAATTCGGGGGAGATTAACAGCTGGACTCGGGCTGCAGTGCTCGGGCCAGCCTGACGTCACCAGGCAGAGAGATGAGTTCCCAGTGGGGCTCTGGGGGGGCTCCAGCAGAGCGGGGCATTCCTTCCCGAAGCCTCATCCCTGCTCAGCGCCTCCTCCTCCTCTCCCCACCCCCTCCTGCCGGGCCTGGAATTGGGTTTGGGGCGGATTCTGCTTCCAAAGCCATCTCCTCCAGCAGGCGAGGGCTCGTCCTCCACTCTGAGCTCGCATTTTCCGAGGCTCCAGGCAGTGCTCAACGCTGGCTTGCTGCCCTGGTGGGTCGGCTGGAGGCAGGAGCTACTGGAGTAGCCCTCCACAGAGGAGAGACTCAGCGGATCAGGACAGCAGCAGGTAGCTCCGAGGGGCCCAAGGGGCCTGGGTGGGTGTTCCGGGAAACGGGGCTGCAGGGTGAGGGCCAGGATGGAAAGGAAAATGAAGTGGGCACCGTCAGGGCTGGCAGCTCCCAGAAATTCCAAGGTTCCAGGAGGGAGCCCTGAGCCCCTGGAGCTGCTGTCACCCAGAGAAGGACTTCCTCCACCACTCCGGAGGCTCCAGGACTCCCAGGGACATGAGGGAACTTGGAGAGCCCCCTTCCTGTGGCAGGTCCTGACACCCAACTGGCCTCAACCCTGGCCCAAGCCATTCTCCACTTCTAGCCCCTACTCTTTCTTCCTGGGGGTGGGGGCTCCCCCTCCGCCCTTCCCCCAGCCTGGCTGGCTGTCCAAGCACGCTTTGGACGTGGAAGGACCAAAGGGGAACACCCAGCGGGCAGTGTCCCAAGCCCAGGGAGACAGCACACACAGACTTCCCTGAGTGCTGAGCCCCAGCTGGGGACAGCTGAGGGGCAGGTCCGCAGTGGGGGCGGAGGGGGAGGGCACTGAAGGGTCAGTCACTAGAGGGTGGGCAGCTGCAGTCTTACCTTCTCCCAGGCCTCAGTTTCCCAGTGCCGGAATGAGGAAACACAGGCTCTATCAGGCTCTGCATCAGGAAGGCGACAGACCCCTCTGATGGCCAGTGCCTGCAGGCCCAGCCCAGGCAGTGGCCAAGACAGGAGAGGGACTGGGTCATGGGGTGCGGTGAAAGAGGAGGGGCTTTATGAGGGCAGGCTGGGAGACAGGTGGCCTGGCCATCCCAGGGTGCTTGTGGGGGGACATCAGCCATGAGCTGAGCTGGGGTCAGCTTTAGTGGAAACTAGTTCTGTCCCAGCCCAGATCCCACCCAGAAGAACACAGGCACTCACACATCCCACACACATGTTACACACATGTTCTTTAATATGGCTCATCTGGGGTCCACTTGGCTTCTAGAGCTCTCTATGCATGAGTAATATTACAGGCAGGGACACCCCACAAGGACCAAGTGAGAATGGTGAACTGGGAGCTCCTGGACCCCATGCCCACCTGCAGCCAGGAGACCCCTCCACAGCTCTTGGGGCACCAGTTGGCCAGCTGGGGTCAACCCTGGTCAGCCGGGGTGAGAGGGTAAGGTTCTCCTGAGTCAGGATATCCTAGAGGCCACCCAGATCTAGGGGGTGGTGGGTGTCTGGAGGGGCCACCAATAGTGGGTGCCCAGGGCCAGGAAGGATGAGGATAGTCTGGTAGGTCTGGGGTTGCAAGTACAAGACAGCGAGACAGCACGGGCAAGCCTAGTGGCCCAACTAGAGGCAGCTGCGCAGGCCCCAAAGGCCCAAGGGAGCAAGGTGGCCAAGTGGGCGAGAGTCTGGGAGCGTCCCCCTCAGAGATGCCCTGGAGCGATTACCTCTGGGAGATTAAGGGTTAAAGAGGGGGCGGGCCACCTAAGCGGACAGGCATCCTTTTCAGCCAATGGCGGGTGCGGCAGCACGACCGCAGACCGCCCCTGGGCGGGAGGAGGAGGTGGCGGGTGGGTGCCAGTGGCGTGGCGGGGTGGACCCGCCCGGCGCTGGCGCGGAGGAAAGAATTTCGGGGGAGTTGAGGCGAGTAGGTTGCCCAGTGCTCCCTCCAGGGAGGAGAGGGGCCCAGGAGCCTGCGGCAAGGTCCTCTCCGCTCACCGCCTCAGTTTCCCCACCTGCACTGCAGAGAGGAATAAGTGCTTGCCTGTGAGGGCAGAGCTCAGTCTGGGGGAACAGGAATCAGTTCCAGGCGGGTGGACCAGTGTCTGGCTGGGTCGCCCCCTCCCCGCGTTCCCTTTCCCCACCTGGGAGCCAGAGCCCCTCCTGGACAGCCCCTCAGACGTGCCTTTTTCTTCTCTCTGCAGCTGTTCTGGTCTTGACAACACACAAGCCTGCACAGCTGCAGCCTGTTTGCAGGTATGGGTGTGCCCCTGGACAGGGGACCTCGCACCCCTTTCCAAAGGGGAATGGGAATGCCTGCCTCACAGCTGGTGATGAGGACCACACCAATGATGGTGTAGCCTGGCACAGAGCCCAGCTGGCATTTGTTGACCCTAGGGTTAGCAGTGGTGACGGTGATGCTGCTGACCACGCTGTCCTGCCTCCCAGGCACCTGTAGGGAGAGACACAAACCTTACCACATGATAAACATAGGCCCAGCCAGAGGCCTCCTCCTTCAGGAGGTCCTCCCTGACAGGATGGCTGCTGCCCTGCTCCCCTGCTGGGACTGATTGCTAGGAACCCTTGTCCCACACCAGATGGACACAAAGGAGGTGCCCAGGAAATGAGCATAGGTAAATTTGTATCTCCAGAAGCAGTCTGGCTCCAGAAATCTTGCAGACTGAGCAAGAATGGGAAAGGAGAGGACTTCTTTTTCAGTGAGGGGCAGTAGGGCTCCAGAGAGTTAACATGGGTCCCAATGAGGGGACCACAGGCAGGAGGGGACTGTGCCCAAAGGGGTGACCTGCTCCTGAGTTGCAACTGAACAGTCTCACAAAGACCATGGCCCTGAGGGCCTCCAAGGCGAGCTGCAGACCTGGAAAGCCCCGGGGGTTGGGGCTCTGGGAGATGGAGAGGTGGAGAGCAGCTGTCAGTGGGACCCTGCTGCCCTCATCTCCCCCCCCCCTCTCTGCTTTTGCCAGGTGGGTGTGCAGGCTGGTGAGCAGGCTGGTGAGCTGTCAGCAGGAGTCCATACTGGCCAGGCCTGGAGATGGCGGGAAACTGCTCCTTGGAGGCCCATCCCACTAACAGGAACAAGGCAAGTGCCACTAGGTAGCTGGGGACCAATCTGCCCTTGAGGGATGTGGGTGGGAGGGGCAGGCCCAGCCCAGCATTTCCTCTCCTCACCCAGCCCAGGCCCCCCCCTCTAGCTCTGGACATAGAGTGCGCAGTGGGCCACTCTGGGCTACGTGGCCTGACATTGGTTACCTGGGCTCTTAGATACCCTTGAAGTCCCTTGCCATGCTGACCCTGGGGTTATCTTTTATTTTGTATGGGTTTTTTTTTTTGGGGGGGGGGTTGAGACAGAGTCTCACTTTGTCGCTCTCAGCAGGATGCTCTGGTGTCATAGCTCACAGTATCCTCAAACTCAAGTGATTCTGTTCCTCAGCCTCCTGAGTAGCTGGGGCTACAATGATAGCCACCACAATGCCCAGATATTTTTAGAGACAGGTCTTGCTCTTGGTCAAGCTGATCTCGAACCCGTGAGCTCAGGTGATCCACCCGCCTCAGCCTCCTAGAGCTCTAGGATTTCAAGCATGAGACACTGCACCCTGCTTTGGGGTCATCTCTACCAGCCTTGCAAGTTCTCATCTCATTTCTTCCCTGTAGGAGAGAATTAGTCAGCTGTTCACTGTGCCCAGGTCCTGCCAGGAAGCCCCAGGATGCCCAGGTGGCCCAGATGCTGTGAGCTCCTTGGAGCCTGGCTGCTCTGGGCCACCTGCCAGAATTGGTCGCCCTGCCTGGGACCCATCAGTCATAGGTTTACTTCCCATCTCCAGGCTCCAGCCCTGAGACTCCGGCAACCCCTCCAGCTGACCCACCTCCTTCCCTCCTCCCTCTATGAGTCCCCTACTTCTCTGAGCCCCTGGAAAAGTGGAAAAGTCTGGAATTTCCCTCTGAATCCCGGACAGAGCCCTCTCAAGTTGAAAGGCTCCCTTTAATTTCCAAGTCCAACTTTTGTGTTTGAGGAGACTGAGGCTTACACCAGGGTAGTAACTTGCCTGGGGTCAGCTTATAGGTCAGGGGCAGAGCAGAAACTCCTGCCCAGACCCTAGGATCCTTGTCCCCCATGCCCTTGGGCACTCACTTGCTCCTCATAGTAACTGCTGTGAAATGGCTGGTCAGACTGGTCGTGGGGAGGCTCCAGAAATCCCAGAGCAAAGGCAGAGCTCAGGGAGGGGCAGGCTCCAGAGCAGGCATTTTACAAGGGAGTATGGATGTGGCTGGTAATGGCAGCTGCATGCCCAGTGACTCACCCACCCTCCCCCTCTGACTCCAAGGAGGGGATTGCAGACTTTTTCCAGCATGCAAGAGTCACTGAGTGATCTGACCCCGCTCTGTCCAGCCCCTGAGGCCCAGTTCCATCCCAGCGTCCAAGCTGGTCCTTCTTGGGCCTATTTGGGCACTGAGTCTTACAAATTCCTAGGTCTGGTTCCCCAGCCAAGAAGAGCACCCAAGACCTGGAGTAACCAAGTTACCCATAGGAAAGGAAAGCATAAGCTGGGGGGGAGGGGGGGCTGGTGGGGTGGGGTGGGGGGGGAAGAGGCAGACAGATACTGGGCTGTTAAGTGTATCTAGAGGGTGGTAGGCAATGCCTTAGTGCTTGCCCTGACCTCAGCAAGTCACCCCAAAGCTTTGCCAACACCTCCAGTCCTTGTTTACAGCATGCCCTTGACCTGAGCCAGGCCAGAAGGTCCCTTTGTGATGCAGTGTCAAGCCCAGAAAGCAACCTCAGGACCCAGCTTTCAGCCAGAGCTGGGAGTTGTCTGGGGGTGGCCTAGCAGATCCTGTCTTGAGAACCTTCTCCTTTGTTTTGTTGTAGAGCCATGAACAATAGAACACCAGCCTTAGGGGAGAGTCCTGGGTGGACCAGCACATCTGCCGGGGTGCTGGGAGGGTAGGGGGAGAACCTAAGCAGGCAACCTTTGCCTCTGGGAAGAAGCTGAATACACCGCCTGAGAACTGAATCCAGCTGTGGATGGGCTGTGCTTGGCCTGCACAGTGGTTTTTAAGTGTTAACATTTAAAGATGGAGATATTTCACATTGCAATCTAGAGTTCTGGCTTCTCGAGGGAGAGAGAATAAGAAGCTCAGGCTCGGTGCCTATAGCTCAACCGGCTAAGGCGCCAGCCACATACACCTAAGCTGGCGGGTTCGAATCCCCAGCCCAGACCCGCCAAACAACAACAACGGCTGCAACCAAAAAATAGCCGGGCGTTGTGGTGGGCGCCTATGGTCCCAGCTACTTGGGAGGCGGAGGCAAGAGACTTGCTTGAGCCCAGGAGTTGGAGGTTGCTGTGAGCTGTAATGCCACGGCACTCTACGCAGGGGGA
>CAUYTI010071279.1:0-75515 GCA_963575145.1 Galago senegalensis
ACGTATGTATAGGGGTTTATTCACCAGTAGGGATATTATACACGTATGTATAGGGGTTTATTCACCAGTAGGGATGATATTATACACATATGTATAGGGGTTTATTCACCAGTAAGGATGATATTATACACATATGTACAGGGGTTTATTCACCAGTAAGGATGATATTATACATGTATGTATAGGGGTTTATTCACCAGTAAGGATGATATTATATACGTATGTATAGGGGTTTATTCACCAGTAGGGATGATATTATATACGTATGTATAGGGGTTTATTCACCAGTAGGGATATTATAAACGTATGTATAGGGGTTTATTCACCAGTAGGGATGGTATTATATACGTATGTATAGGGGTTTTGGGTACGTTTATGGAGTTAAGGTCACTTTCTTGTGTCATTAGTTTGCTTGAAGCTGCTTTTCATGAGTAGGTGTTGTACTTTGTCAAATTCTTTCATCTGTTTGAAATGATCATTTGATTTTCCTCCCTTTATTCGTTAATGTAGTGAAGTATGTTGATTGGTTTTTATTTGTTAAAAGTAACCTTGGACTGGGTGGTGCCTGTGGCTTGGTAGATAAGGCACCGGCCCCATATGCCAAGGGTGGCGGGTTTGAACCTGGCCCCTGCCAAACTGCAACAACAAAAAAATAGCCTGGTGCTGTGGTGGGCGCCTGTAGTCCCAGCTGCTCGGGAGGCTGAGGCAAGAGAATCACCTAAGCCCAGGAGTTGGGAGGTTGCTGTGAACTGTGATGCCATGGCACTCTACTGAGGGCGAGACTGTCTTTAAAAAAAAAAAAAGTGACCTTGGACTGTTGATCTAAGCCCCATTTGGTCAAAGTTGTTATCTTTCTTACATACTCATTTGCCAGTTTTTTTGTTAAGGATGTTATGTATCTTTTCTTGAATGATATTGGTCTACAAATTTCCTTCCTTGTGATGTCCATATCTGGTTTGGTATTGTAAGTATAGTCACCTCGTAAAATAAGTTGGGAGGTATTTTCTCCTCTGTTTGCTGAAAGAATTTGCTTAGAAATGGTTTGATTTCTTTCTTAAATATTTTATGGAATTAATCAGTGAAGCCATCTGTGCTGGGAAATTCTTTGGGGTAAGGATTTTATTTTGTAAATCAAGGAAAAGTATATATTTTAAAATTATCAGGTATACAATTTTTGTGTTTTTATTATTGCATTGATCACATTTACTAATTATTGCTTTGGTTAGTTGAACGTCTTGATCTATGGAATATGCTTTTTAACACATCTGGAAACTTTTCATCCAGCCTTTAAATATTCAAGTATTGTTTCACTGCTACCGCCCTTCCCAAGAATTCAAGTACTTATATTAGACCACTTGATATTGAAATTGTCCCATAGGTCATTGAAGGTAGTATTCACTATTTTGGCGTCTATTTTAAATATTATTCTTTTTAGCTCTAGAAATTCCATTTGGTTCTCTTGAGTACCTTCCATTTATATCATTAAGTTCACATTTTCCTTTAAATCTTTGAGCATATTTATAATAGCAGTTTTAAAGTCCTCACCTGCCCATTGCATCATCTTCATCATTTCCAAGTCTTTTTCTAAGTACTAATTTTTCTCCTGATTAGGAGTCATGGTTATTTAGTAATATATTTAATTTTGAAATGGGAGAATTTTCTGGGTATCTTTCTATTATTAATTTCTAATTTAATACTTTTGTGTTTATAGAACAGACTTTGTTTTATTTCAGCCTTTTAAACTTCTTATAGCCCAGGATATGGTCAATTTTAATGATAGTTTCTGTGTACTTAAGAAGACTATGTATCTTGACTGGCCGTGGGTGGGCTCATGCCAGCCTCACTTTGGGAGGATGAGGTGAGGGGATCACATGAATCCAGGAGTTTGAGACCAACCTGGGCAATGTTGTGAGACCTGTTTCTACAAAAAATTTATAAAAATGAGCCAGGCCTGGAGGCGAGAGGTTATAGTTCCCACTACTCAGGATGCTGAGATGGGAGGATTGCTTGAGCCCAGGAGTTCAGGGTTGCAATGGTGGTGATTGCAATCCCTGCACTCCAGCCTGGGCAACACAGTCTCTAAAAATAAAAAGAAAGGAAGAAAAATGAGAATATATAGGTGTGGGCATGGTGGCTCATGCCTATAAATCTTAGCTCTCTGGGAGGTTGAATCAGGTGGATTGCCTGAGCTCAGGAGTTTGAGACCCCATTTTTAAAAACTAGCCAGGCGTTGTGGCAGGCACCTGTAGTCCCACCTACTCAGGGGCCTAAGGCAGGAGGATCTCTTGTGCCCAAGAATTTGAGGTTGCTGTGAGCTATGACACTGTGGCATTTTACCAATGGCTACAGAATGAGACTTTGTCTCAAAAAAAAAAAAAAAAAAGAATATGTATCCTGTAGTTATTAGATATAGTATCCTATAAATGTTAATTAAGTCTTAATGATAATACTGTTCAAATCTTCTATATTCATTTGATTTTTTTTTTTGTCTTCTTGTTCTATTAGTATTTTTAGAGCAGGGTATTAACATGTTTGACTATAATTGTGAATTTATTTATATCCCTCTTTAGTCAGTCTGTCTCATTTGCTTTATGTATTTAGGAGTTTTATTATTAAGTACATATACATTTAGAATTGTTCTGGATAATTGCCTCTTTTATGATTATGAACTGCCCTCTTTGTATCTGATAATATTTTTTGTGTACTAATTTTTTAATCTGATACTAATAGAGCTACAGCAGTTTTCTTATACTTAATGTTTGCACAATGTATTTTTCCATTCTTTTTTTTCAAGCTCTCCCTTTATATTTAAAATAATTTCTTTCTTTTTTTTTGAGACAGTGTCTCAAGCTGTCACCCTGGGTACAGTGCTGTGGCATCATAGCTCACAGCAACCTCTGACTCAGGCTTAAGCTATCCTCTTGCCTCAGTTTTTCTATTTTGTAGTAGAGACAGGGTCTTGCTTTTTACTCAGGCTGGTTTCAAACTCGTGAGCTCAAGCTGTCCACTGCACCTGGCTAAAATAATTTATATAATCAGTAACATATGGTTAGGATTTTGCCTTTTAGTTGGGGAATGTGGTAGGAAGAATGCCTCCCCCCCTAAAAAGCTGTCCAGCTCCTAATCCCTGGAACCTATGGATGTGTTCTCTTACAAAGCAAAGGGACTTTGCAGGTTTGATTAAGTTAAGATACATTATGTGATGAGGAGATTTTCCATCATTATCCAGGTGGGTTCAATGTAATCTCAAGGATCCTTGTAAGGGAAAGAGAAGGCAGAAGAGTCAGAATAGATGTGATAAGGGTAGCAGAGGTCAAGGTGAGGTGAGGCCGTGAGCCGAGGAGCAGGGCGTCCTCTGGAAATGGAGAAGGTGCGGAATAGACTTCTCTAAAGCCGGCAGAGTGGTGCAGCTCTGCCGGCAGTGAGACCACTGAGACTTCAGACCTTTGGAACTATAAAAAGTTATTGGTTTAAGCCACTACATTTTTAGTAATTTCTTACAACAGCAGTAAGAAACGAACACAGGAGGTGAGGTTATGAGAGTTTACATTTAATGTGACTTCTTTATGATAGGATGTAAATCTGCCGTCTTGATGTTTGATTTGTGCTTGTTTCATCTTTAGTTTGTTCCTTCTTGTTCCTTTCTTGCAGTTTTGTTTTTGGGGAAGGGTGAGATTGAATCAATATATTTAGAATTCCGTGATCTCCTTTCTTGACTTCTTACCTTTTGGTTATTTTTTTAGGATTGCTCTAGAAATGACAAATTTTTAAAAACTAATCACGGTCTGTGTTTAAAACTGAGAACTTTACAAAAGCATCTTTCTTGGAATTTTCCTGAGCTTCCCATATGTTTACTCTGTTGCTTTAAATTAATTATGGAGAATTTTTGGCTTTTATCTCTTTATTCCTTTGTCCCATTTTTCTCCAGTTTAATGTATACTTTGGACATTTTATATTGCTCATACAGCTCTTGGTGTCCTGTTCATTTTTAGTTTTCATTCTTTTGTCCCTTTGTGTTTTAATTTGCATAATTTCTAGTGACTTGTTTCCAAGTTCATTGATTCTTTGCTCTGTCCAATATGTTAATAAAGCCATGAATTCATACTATACCATGCAAGAAATTTATTTCTAGCATTTACATTTGGCTATTTTATAGTTTCAGGTGGTATTAGTGAAATTGGGGGAGTAAGGATCTCTGAAAAATTTTTTAAAAGGCAATCAAAATATTGGCAAAAAATAGAATCTGCTTTTTCAGAACTTTAAAAATTAACCCAAGGCTTTTAGTAATCCAAAAGTATTTATTCAAGAAAATGGATGACTCTGAATAAGAGCAGAAAGCTCTGTGACAGTTAAATTTATCCTATTCCATCCTTCTCTCCCCTGATGCTTCATAGTTGCTTTGAAAGCCAACAGCCCACAGGCATGGTGCAAACCCCTGGAGGGAGCAGGAAGGGCTGAAGTACCTTCAAAGCCCATTCCTGGAGAATTACTCTGATTTTTCCTGTCTGGTGATTCCCTGGATAAGACCCCACTTGCAAGGCTATCTTTATTTGGCCTGATTCAGAGGTTGCCCAGTATAAACAGTGGTTTCCCAGGGGGCATTTGTTGAGAACAACCAGAGGCAATTGTTGAATATTATAGCTGCTGGGGAGGTAGATAAAAGTGTGGTCAAACAATAGGGTAACCCAGAAGCTTGAAAGGAAGACTTAGGGAATGCCATGTCCATAGGCGGCTTTGACAAGCTCCTGCAAGTTATTGGGATTCTAAAAGGCTGAAAGTGTGCAAATGGCTGTGCAAAAGGTCTCAGAGAGGTCCACAGAGACACTTCATAATCAGACCATCAAGATCTGGACAGTGGGGAGAAGGGACTCATCACACACAGGGCCTTCATTCCCCTGTATGAGATGAGCAGGGGCTTCTCATCAGCAGTAATAGAGGCTGATGGTTTCTCTCACCCTCTGTGCAAGTTTTCTGTTTCTTCACACCTTCCCCTTATCTACAAGATTCTTTAACATACTACTAATCATAGTTGTGTGTGTTAATTCCAACATCTGGGCCATTGCTGTGTCTGGTTCTATTGAGTATTTTATATGTTTATGGAGGGTCATTATTTTCTTATTTTTTTGCATGGGTGTAGTTTTAAATTTTCAAATGCTCGACTTTTTGTGCAAACAAAATGAAACAAAGCCTAGATGGGAGGATTGCTTGAAGCCAAGAATTTGAGACCAGCCTGAGCAATATAGTGAGATTCTGTCTCTACAAAAATTAAAAGCAGAATTAGCCAGGCATGGTGCACACCTGTAGTCCCAGCTACTTGTGGAGCTGAGGCAGGAGGATCGCTTGAGCCTAGGAGTTTGTGGTTGTAGTGAGCAACGATCACACCACTGCACTCTAGCCAGGGTGACAGAGGGAGACCTTGTCTCAAAAAAATGAAATAAAACAAGTAAACCTCGCAGTATGTATTTTTGCCCAGTAGAGGGTTCTTTTTGTTCTCTCAGACCATTCGTGTGGGGGGTTGGGTTTCCTGTAAGTAGCATATAGTTGGAGTTTTTTTTCCTTTCTTTTATCCAAAGTGATGATCTTTTTCCTTTGAGAGTGAGATTAATCAGTTCACATCTTATATTTAGTTATCTATTGCCAAATAACAGATTACAAAATTTAGTGTCTTAAATCAAATAAGCCTTTATTATCTCATGCTTTCTGTGGGTCGAAGATCTGGGCATAGCTTAGTTGGGTGCCTCTACCTTGAGTTATCTCACAAGGCTGTGGTTTAGGGTCTGCCAGGGCTGCTGTTCCATTCACAGGCTCCACAGGGGGAGGCTCCACTTCCAAGCTCGCTCATGTGACTGCTGCTGACTTGACCCAGGTCCTCAGTTCCTCGCTGATGTTGGCCAGTGGCCACCCTCAGTGCCTTCCCGTGGGGTGTTCCATAACACGCAAGCTCACTTCATCAGCGAGAGCCAGGGAGAAAGTGTGAGTGGGACAGGAGTCACTGTCTTTCAGGATCACATCCCAGCACTCACTTCTGACATATTCTGTTCATTGGTGGTGAGTCGGCAGGTCCAGCTCACACTCATGGGGAGGCTCCCACCAGGGCATTAGTACCAGGCGGTGGAGATCGCTGGGGCCAGCCTGGAGGCTGCCTGCCACATGTTTATTGTGACAACCTTTTTGCTTATTTCCTCAAATTTATTTGGTATTTTCTGTTTACCATCTGCTTCTCCTCCTCCCCACTTCTTTCCTTGAGACCCCTCATCTTTCTCCTCTCCCCTCCCCATCTTCACCTGCCCCTGGACCCCCCTCTCCTCTGACTTGCCTTCTGTCCGGCTCTGGTCCCGCTTTCTCTTCCCTCCCTCCTCCTTTCTCCTGCCTGTCAGTCTGGCTCCCTGCCTCCCTGCCCCTCAGTTCCTCCTCCAGACTCTGCAGCCTTGTCTTCCATTACTGTAGTCTGGGCTCAGGGCTCTGCCCTACATTCGATCTTGACAGTTTTTCTCCCAGCTGTCCTCAGTTTATAAGGCTTTATCCAGTTTGTTTTTTATTTTGAAGATTTTATATTTATAATATTTACCCCAAAGGTTAGCTTATTTCAGATTTATAATTTTTTTAAAAAATCATCAGTTATTTCTTTGTTTATCTTTTTTGAACTACATAAACATGCATATTTACAATGCTTTATCAAATGGAAATTATGATAGTGGCCAGATATTTGATGATAAGGAATTAATGTTAATTTTTTTTTTTGGCATGCAGTGTGGTACTGTGATTCTGTTTAGAAAAGTAAAAGTCCCGTCTTTCAGAGTGATGTGTTGAAGTACATATAGATGGGATGATCGTGTTTGAGAGACGTGGGGTGGGAGAGGGTGGAGGGTGCAGATGAAAGCCTCCCAAGGGTCTAATTATTGGAGCTTGGTAATGACTATCTGAGGTTTTATTATATTATTCTTCCTTATGTTTGAATTTTTATACAATAAAATGTTTTTTAAAAATTCTTTGTCATATTGTCCCATAAAATTAATTTCATCTGGAGTAAATTCTTTTTCAGTATTATATCAAATACTGATTTTTTTGGTAGCCTTTCTGAGAATTATAGTTATTCATGTGTTTGAGATTTGGTTTTCAGGCTCCTGTTGAGTGGAAAGGTAGCTTGATTTTTGTTTATTTTCATTGCTTTGTTTTCTTTCTCACTTTGTACATGGTCTTTTCTCCCTGCTTAGGTTTTCTGTGGTCACCTATATCTGCACCCCTCTGCATGGCCTGATCATGGCTCTGAGGCCTGCTCCACAGTGTCCCCAGTGACATTGCAGAGCCAGGAACTAAGTCACTGGGGCCCTAGGCTCATTTATGCTCCTGGGGCTGAATCTGTGGCCTCTGGACTGCCCAGATATCAGTGAACGGAAAGCCATAGCCTTGGTTGGGAGTCTTGTGGGAACATTTTATGGCAGCCCTAGGCTTCAGGTGGCCAGCCTGGCTCCAGTCCCTGCCTCTGGGGCACATGGTTTGTTCTGATCCGGGAGGATAAAGGGAGGTCCTGACTGCTTCTGCCTGTTCCAGACCTGGAGCCCAGCAGGCCTGTGGCTTCAGCCCCACCTACTGCTGTGCATTTCTGTTCTGTTTTGGACACTTTAATCTTGTTTTTGAACCCATCCATAGCTTTTTGGTTGTCTGTTCTTCTGTATGATCTGCCGCTGATAATGTGTATGGAGCAAGGATGCATCAAAGAGTGGACTCGCTGTGCTGACTTGCTTGAGGAGGCCCACAGCTCTGTCACCAAGGGTTCCTCCCAGTCTCCATTCAGAGACTGCCCTCTGCCACTCAGATCTTCATCATGGTGAGGTTTTACCTTTGAATTAGAGACAGCATTCTTAATTCAGTGTTTCCCCCAGAAGACTTTGTTGGAAATCTCAGAGAAAATAGCAGCCCACTTACCCTGTGAGTTAGGTCTTCTCAGCACTTCACCACTCTGTGAAATTATCTTATTTATCTGCACATGCATTGTCTCTCCTACTGGGATCTAAGCTCCCTGAGAGCAGAAACTTTCTCTCTGGTTTCCCTGTAGTATCTCCATCCCCTCTACGATAGGGTCTGTCACATAGAGACCCTCAATAATCTTCTGATAAATTATGGACTCAGCCACTGAAACCTGCCTCTGCTCCTTAATTTCAGTGTCACGCTGAGAGCTGCATGTTGTGTGGCCTCTGGCGAGAGCTGGGAAGCTGGTTTTAGGCTACAGAGCAGCTGTGTAGAGTGACCAGTGTTGTCTCAGGTCCTCCTTCATTCATCACAATCAAGTCCCTGAGTGCCTGCAGGGCCAGGCACTGACGTCCAGGCATTTGTAGCATGCTTATTTCCTATAGCCTCTCCACGTACATAGCCCCCATCCATTGTCAGTCACTGGGGTTTCATTGTAAGTAAGTCTTAGAGGTGCGCAGAGTGGCAGGCCTCTACAGTGGCTGGAGCAGAGGCAGCCGCTGGCCGCCTTGCTGACTCACTGAGACTGGTCCTGAATAGAAAAGGCCTCCGTCTCCCCAGTGTTCCTTGTAGCGCGCATGAGGAGGTGCTGACAGGTGGGCGTCTTTGGTGGTGCGCCAGTTCTGCATCCCACTCCTGACACAGCATCTTGCTGGCACAGACCCTGGACACGGTGGATTGCGGTGCTCTTTCCTGTAGCCTCATCACAGGGTGTCAGCAGGAGGGTGGATGGATGCACAGACACACTTATGTCTGCTGTTCCACTTGCCCCTCACGATGGCAGATGAAGAGCCTCACGATGGTTTTGCTTTCAGATACCATCTTCCTGCTTGGCTGGGACTACTGGCCAGAACATGGCAGGGCCAGACCCCTGGGAGATGTTCCTATACTGGCTCTTAATTGTATCAGACAAGCTTCTGCTCTGATTGCACCGGGGATCATTCACAGCTGAGCGCTGGGCTGCTGAGAGCCCCAGCACAGGTGAGCCATGCTTGCTTTCCTGGGACACAGCTTCAGCACCATGCGTTGAAAACCACAGGAGAAATCCCCAGCATTCAGTCCTACTGTTTGTTTTTAGCTTTTCTGAAGTGCTGGCATTCCAGAGGCTTTCCAGAAGCCTTTTTGGCACTTTTAGACACTCTGCAGCTGCGTTGGGAGCCAAGTCACTACTGCTCCTCCGTTCCCTAGGTGAGGGGAAAATACACAAGAGAAGCAGAGCGACTTGCTCGTACTCACTGTGGCCACTCGGTGGTGGGGCTCTCAGTCTCAGCCAGACTCAACCCCCTGGCTCAGTGCGGCTCTTTCCCTCCGAGTCTTTCCACCGGTACCCTGTGCTCATGTGCACAGGTGTGCCACCAGCTCCTGCTACCAGCCATCTTGCGGGTGGTTCCAAAAGGTTTTATGCCAGCCTTGCCAAGAGGGTTTTCAAAACATTGGTTCTTATCTCACCCTGTATTTTTGAATGAGTCAAACCCATGTGTCTCAGGCCTTGGAGGTCATGCAGACTTAGGTTCACAGCCTACCTTAGCTGTTGGTAGCTTGTGTGCTTGGAGTGCTGGGTACTAAGTGCCGTCAGAGCCTAGAACAGCAGCTGGTCACACTCAGGCCCAGCACAGGCACAGTAACAGCAGCTGGTCACACTCAGGCCCAGCACAGGCACAGTAACAGCAGCTGGTCACACTCAGGCCCAGCACAGGGACAGTGAGGGTCTTGAGCGCACAGGCCCAGATGGGCTGTCTGCTTGATGCACGGTGCAGAACTGTACATAGACTGCTCGTGGAGAGCCTTGGAACCTGGTCCTGGAAGCCCTAACGTGTCTGGGGTGTGGCTATCCCAGTGAGGAAACGTGTGTCCTTGTCTGCCATAAGGTCGCTCCCCCTTTGTGGAGGCCTGTGATGACCCTGCCTGTTTCCCTTGGGGTCTCCTATAATCTTCCAAATAGTTCTGTGGGTTGGGAGGGCAGTTCTGCACTTCTTTCCAGTTTTTCACATCATACCTGAGGAAGATGAAACTCAGTGGAATTAAGGAAATTGTTCCAGGTCACCCACATAATTAAGGGTGGGGCTGAGCTCGATCATGAGCTCTCGGCCTGACTGCAATTTGATGTGTCTTCTAACAGGGGTTTGTTCATTCCCCATCAGGGGGTGAGGGAGCTTTTCTTAGTGTGCGTGTGGATCCCTACTGCTTGCAGCTCAGAGCGTGAGGTGGTGGCATGGTGTGCCAAGTGTGAGGACGCTCAGGCCAGTGGCCTCAAGCCACACAGCCCCTCAGTCAGGCACACCTGTCTTGCCCAAGGTTCAAACCCCAGCTCCTCCCTGGTGGCTGTGAGGTTGGGGCAGTTCCTAACCCTGCTGTTGTGCGTCTGCCATCTCCTCTGTAACGGGCACCACAGTAATCCTACCTGCCTCTAAAGGTGTGGTGAAGACCAAAGGTTGCATTTTTGGGAAGCACTTAAAACAGTCCTTGGCAGATAGTAAGCATTCGCCGATGTCAGTGATTGTATTCCCCACCTTGAAGGTTTGCTGTGAAAATACATCACAATGCATGTGAACAGTCTGGCATGCCACTGATTGCCACTGCTCTTATGAATGTGGTGAGTAGAGACGTTAGCTGCTTTCTCCCTGTAGTCTAACACTACTGCTGCTGCCAACTGGGCCTCTGTTCTCTTCCCTGCAGGCCAGGGAGCTGGAGAGCCGAGAAGCAGAGCTAAGACGCCGGGATGCCTTCTGCAAGGAGCAGCTGGGGCGCATTGAGAGGAAGGTAAGGCTCATTCTTGGCTGCCTTCCTGGGGGCCAGCTCCTAAAGACCACACCGCTGTCATGGGTGGAGAGGGGCCTGCAAGTCCAGGGCCCTGTCCTCTCTGTGACAAAGCCTCCACGTTCCACAGCCAGCACCACAACAGACCTGGCCTTTCAACAAGTTGCTTTCACTGAGGTAACTGGTTTTTAATTGGTCCCATTTTTTGTTGAGTATGGCTGGCTCTGCTATAGTTCGATTTTAGAAAAAATTCTTTTTCACCACAGGGCGGTGCTGAGACCTTTTTCAGTGTAGTTAAGCTGCACTGGTAAAAATAATAATAACGTGATGTCTTGCTATACAACTACATTAAAGTTGTATTATTGATTTTCTCCTGTGAGTTGGGAAGATCAAAGTGCACTGCTGTGCACACTCACCGCTTTTCTAAGGATGCGCCTTTGAAATGAATGAGATTTAAAGACACATCATCATGCCTTTTAAAAAAGCCTACAACTCTTGAAAATTCATTTGGTAACTTGCTTACTTTTTTTTCAGTGTAATTTGTTGATCATGACAGATTTTTCAGAGAAATGGCTTAAAACGTGGGAGAGGATGGTAGGGAGGTTAAAAAAAATTGTTCTTCCTCATGCCTGAGACAGCATGCCAGGCAACCTGAGCCATCAGCGTATTGCAGGCAAATCTTCGCAAATCATTTGTCACGGTTTGGAGCTTTGCAAATGACAGTTAGCTCGAGGGGCCTGCTTTCCACAGGGGCTTTCTCCCGTGGCATGCCACAGTGGAGCCTGGGAGAAACGCGATTGCTGGATTTCCAAGTAGTAGGGACAGGGTGGAGCTTATTCCCTGCTCTTTGGACTCCCACTTGTCCACCTCGGCAGGGTGTTCAGGGATGGTCAGAAGTGACTAGCTGTGAACACGAAGTGTTCATTGGCGGTGACATCCCATAGTCTGAGGAATGACAATGCACCTCTGAGCTGCTTTCAGAGTGGCCCATAACAAGCAAACCTTTCACAGAGCAACCTCCTGTACAGGTTTATAGTGACAAGGATTATGATTTGAGATCCCTGAGAAGGGTAAAAAAAATATTCTGCCAGCCATAGCTCTAATTATCTCAGTTGCCCATATGTTCATAGGCACAGGACTTTTTAAATTTTGTTGTTGTTGTTATTTGTGCAGTTCTTTGGTCTCCTCTGTGCTCCCCCTGTGTTTTTCTCTCTGGGCTTGGCTGCTGGAGGCCTGTATATATGTGTCTGTTCAGGACAGGGGAGCAAATGGCCTCGCAGTGTTCTTCCTCCTCTGAATCTCCTCCCCGTCACTCTCCTCTCCCATCTCTCCCTTAGTTCTCCTCTTTAAATCAGTTCTCCGCTTTGCTGAAGGAGAGGAGATTCTTCTGGCTGAGCCCTTGTTTCTCATCTGCTCTTTCCCACTCATCATAAAGTGAAGTCAAAACTCCTTACGTATGCAGATGTAGGCTTTAAAAAAAATCCCGATTATCCTGTGTGATTGTGAACAGTTATTAAATGCTTCCAGAAGAAGGTGCAAAAACATGATCTCCTTTCTGACTCTTAGACACAGCATTTTGCTGGTGATAATAAAAAAGGAGAGGACCTCTAACATCTCGGGAAATGGAGATTGGTGCAGGGGACAGAGGGGATTAAAGGGGAGTCAGAGGAAGGAGGAGAAGAGGCAGAATAATAAGGCTTAATTGTGTTAGTTTTGAAAAAGGTTTTCAATCTTCTTGGTGGATGATTTTATTCCTGTAATGGCTGGGAAGATGGAAAGCGCAGCATCCAGCAATCTTTTTTATTAGCTGTTGCTTTTAGACTATTCTGCTTTCATTTGTTGAATACTCACAGACCTTGACATTTCTAGCATCTGTACACAGGACCTTCCAATCACCATGCTCCCCACCCCCCCATTTCCCTTGAAGTTTAGAAATTGACATGGAAACTGGTTCAGGGAGAAAGTTGAATCAGCTGCTGCATCATCCTTGACCACCTAAAACAGCTCAGCGTGTGGTCTGAGGGTGGGAGCAGGTTGGTACTGCGCTTTTGGAGGAGCTGTGGTGTGTCCAGGAGCTGTGGTGTATCCTGCTTTCCACTCATCTGGGGGTACTGTCCCCAGTTACACGGTCCGAGAGTTCTGGTTGGGTCCACTTGTGCATTGTGACTGGCAGGCAGGGCAAGACTGCACAGAACCCAGACTCAGTTTCGGGGGGACTTCTGCACCCTGTGTACTGCAGCATTTATTCCCTAGCTGACTGTTCTCGAGCGTGGAGATCATATTTTGTACGGTTCCTATACTTCATAATCTTTCTGAGTAATTGTTTCTCACGCCTACCCTGGAAGATCTAAGTGAGGAGTATTTTTTCCATTTCTCCATTGAGAGCAGTGAGCTGCCAAGGAAGCAAGGGCGGGTGGGAGGCTGACGGTACTGAGGAGGAGCCCCGGATGAGGTGTTCCCAGAGGGCAGCAGCACGGGATGGCTGGCGGAGCATGCACACCTGAATCCATGGACCTCGGCCCTACGTAGCTCTGTGTCTCTGTCCTCTAGTCCGTGCACTTTCTTACACCTCAGTTTCTTCATCTGTAAAACACATGCACCAGGTTTCTGCAGGGAGTTGATGGGAGGATTAGAGGAAGCCATATTGTAGCACATGCTGGCTGGGTTCCACAGTGGACTGGGGCCTCTGCTTCAGGTCTGGATCAGACTGTGCATGTGGGCACACATGTTTGCTGAGGTAGATTTTACCACTACAAGTGGTCGACCCAGCACCTGCTCTCTGGGACAGAGAGGCCTTCTCTTGGGGGCTTCATCAGGCTTTTCTCTGCTTGCTCAGGAGCCCCCTCAGTTGTGCAATGTACAGAAGGTGCTTCTCACATGCCCAGCAGTGTCAGAGAACAAGGCCACCTTCCACTGCTGGACATCACACAGAGGACCATGAGGGTGAAACCCTCGACTACCAGTCTGAGTTATGGCTACTGAACCACTTGCTGTCTTAACTTCTGTACCCTGGAAAGCTGGTTCCAGAGCCTTTGCTCAGCCGCCCCTTTGTAGGAAAGTATCCTACAGGAAGCCAAAGAACTAGGGGTGGGGTCCACCCTCACCATGCTGGGTTTGGCTCTCCTGGGACCCAGAATTGCTTATGCCTCTTCAGAACCAGCACACTCCTGTCTTAGAGCAGAAATGTGGGTCCTGGGCAGCTCTGAGGTAGATCTCGAAGGTCTGTGGAGCTGACCACTCTGCTGGCCAGGCCTTATCTTCTTTTTTGGCCATGAAGCTGAGTAGGGTAGTGGGGACAAGCAGGCTTTGGGGTCTAGTGGACACCAGTCTAGTTCTGGCTCAGTAATGTGGCAGCCTTGACTCTGGTCACAAGGTCAGTCATGGTGTCTACGTGCTCTAGTCCAGTTTCCACTGTCAGACTAACCTGACAGTTCTTGTAATGTTCTCTCCATCCTCTGTCCTCTTCTTCAATAAATGCACAGCCATTCGTTGATTACACACTGGTTGTACCTACTAAGAACAGGTGCAGAGATGGTTCAGACACTTGTGGCTGCTGCCTCACCAAGTCTGTGGTCTGGTTTGGGTGGGAAAGGAGCAGTTGGGGGTTGGGACACCAGATGGGAGGAGGCCTGTGTGCTGCTCCCTGTGACCAGAGGGCCTTCCAGTTCTGTAAAAGGCCTGGCACCAATTTTCCAAACTCAGCAGCTGCAGAGTACAGAGGCATTTTTTTGGTATTCGCTTCAAAGACTGAATCAGAGAGGATGGGAGAAACTCAGAGCTGTATATATTCTTGTATTTTGGCTCCTTCCCCTTTCCTGTCCCTCTCAGATGCACACGTCCTTCTCTGCACTGCTCCTGTTTGCAGCCAGCCCTTTCTCCCCACTTTTCTCTCTCTGCTTCTACTCAGACTTTCTTAAGGAAGGACTGTAACTGGATCCGACCTCATTCAACAAACCATGCCCATTCCAGACACACTGGACTCATCCTTGTCCCTTGGTCTGTCAGTCAGTGTGTTAAGGAAAACAGAAACTATGCCAGGTGCTTAGAGAAGCAGAATACAGGGATTCCACTTCACCACAGAAGGTACCCAGTGGCCAGAAAGCATGTGAAGAGCTATTGGCCTCAGAACACCTCAGGGAAATGCAGATGACAGCCATAGTGTGATACCAACATAGACCCAGTAGAACCGCCAAAGTGAAAATAATGGACAGCACCAAGTGCTGAAAGCATGTGGTTTAACCCAAGCCCTCAGATGTGTTGGTGGGAGCGTAAGTTGGCATAGCATTGTTGGAAAACTAATAGCATCTGTTAAAGCCAAATATAGATGTGCCCCATAAGCGCTCACTTCTGTATGGGGCCAGAAGAAATGTGTCTGTAGGTTTAAAAGAAATGCTGTAAAATGCTCGGAGCTACCCCAAACTATCAGCGACAGAATAGGTAAGTCATGGCAGTAGTCACCATGGTGTTCCGTGCAGGAACAAGAGTAGACACTCTGTAGCCACATGAAGTGGTACTGTTAGCTCACACAGATGTGCTGTTAGGGGCCAGATGTGGAAGAATACCTGAAAATTCTCTCATTCCATTTATATAAGGTTCGAAAACAGCAAAACAAATAAACCTATGGTGTTACCAGGTGGTGGGATTGTTACCTGATGAGGGCCATAGTGGATAGAAAAAGATGGGTGAGGTTACTTTTCATGAGCTGGGTGTTAGGCACAGGTGTGCCCAGCCTGTGAGAGTTCACTGGCTGTGCACAGTCTCCTGTCAGAGTGTTAGGCCTCAGAGAAGCGGGTGGCCTTTGCTCCCTTCACCCTCCTTGCTGGCCTACAGGGATCTGCTTAGGTACTTCTTTCCAAAGCCTGAGTACTCACAGACCTTGAATTACCCATCCTAGCCTTGACTAGCTTTGTCAGATGTGTTCTGTCTTTCTCTGCACTGTAACTGGATAGCAGGGAAGCTGGGAAAGGTGAAGTCCCTTACCCAAAGATATGTAGCAGTAGTGTGGCAGGCCCAGCTGTGAGCCCAGATCTAGCTTCCCTGGGCCTTTTGGGAATGTCGCTTCCTCCAGGTTCCTCTGTTTCTGAGTGACTCCACTTCCAGCTGGTGTTGTTCCATGTCTGTCTTTACACTGGAAGTTGCTGGGACACTGTGTCAGGTGCTGTGGGCCTGGGGCATAGGCACAGGATTGGGGCTAGCCTGCCCCACAGGCACTGGCAGGATGCCTGCCCCTTTATCTTCTCTCCTTCTGGGGACCTGAGGCCATGATGAGTATTCAGCACTTGTCACACTACTTTGTGCCTATTAGCGTCTGTGGCTGTCCCCCCTTCCCAGCTGTGAAGGTGTGTGAGCAGTGTCCTCAACAGTCTGATTCATTGGGCTGACTCATCGCTGGGGCTGGGATGCAGTGTCTGGTATAAGGCAGGTGCTGAGGAAATGTTTGCAGAACAAGGAAGGGAAAGTATGTGTATGCAAGCTGGAAACCAGGACCCAGTGCAGGTTCAGGGAGGAGGAGGGAGCTCTTGCCAAAAAGGGCTTCTTTGTGGAAGTTTTGTCTGCAGAGGGGCAGAGAGGGCTGCATGCAGGGCAGGACTTGGAGAGGCTGGGCCTTCTGGTCAGAATGCTGTGGCTCAAAGAGGTGCTTCCTGGGATGGGAGGCAGTGGCTGGCCTGAAGTTGTGTGGGGCCTGGCCAACTGGCTGATGTGTGTGGCCTTCATTGAGCCTCATGTTGGGAGTTCTTGAAGGGCTGCAAGCTGCAGAACAATTTGAGCTTGAATGTCCAGGAGAGTAACAGTGCCGTTAAGAGAAAGAGAAAAATTCAGGTGAGTCAGTACACTTGGGGAAGGACGATCACAAGTTTAATCCTAGACATGCTCTTAGGAGGCCGAGGTGACCAGCTGATGATTGAGAAGTGTCACACAGGGCGTTCTGTGTCCTCCAAGATGTCAGTTGCTTGTGGTTTGGGGAGCGTATGCTGTGTGCCAGGCCCTTTCCCATAAGTTATTACTAATCCTTGGAGCAACTCCTCGAGGTGGCGTATATGACAGGTGTTTTGCAAATGAAAATCGTAGAAATCAGGCTGAGCATGTGGTTAGAGGCGTGCAGTGGGTAGACTGGGTCGGCACCGTGGGGCTCCACAGTCTGCTCTTTCCCACCTCCCCAAACCAGTTCCTGAAGACAAGTTCACAGAAGAATGTGGTCGATAGTGCCAAATGCTACCCGTCAAAGACAGTGAGAATTAAAAGATGCTTCTCTCATTGTACTGTGAAGGAGCCTGTTTAGGATTGCAGTGGGGACTAAAGCTTTGGGTCATCACTGAGTGGAAGGGAGTCGAGAAAACAGGTGTCGGCCGTTCCTTCAACAAGCTTCATCAGATGGAGGTTGTTGGCAGTTCTGAGAGGGGACCCAGTGGAAGCTGTATCCCCAAGGCAGGAGGGGATGCCCTCCCTGGTAAAGGGGTCTCAGAGGTGTCATCCTCTGGCTTGGGAGTGGATGACGTTTCCAGACGCGTGGTGACCAGTGAAGTGTCTATTGGAAGAACTGCCTGCTGCCTGCCAGCCACTGAGATGCGCCAGCAGGGACTTCTGCCACATGTGGGACCTGTTTGGTGTCAGGCCCAGGCTGACACCAGAGAGTCAGAGCTGGGTCCCCACTGAGGATGTGAGTCTGGAAGGCGGCACAGATTCCCAGTGGGAGTCGTCTGCAGAGAAAGAAGCTCCCAGAGCACAGTTTCCTGGTGGCCTGGAAACAGAGTACAGCAAGAATGCTGCAGAGGGCAAGAAGCGTGCCCTGCTCATTGTTATAACAGTTTTCACTTGTTGAACTGATTGTCTGAGCCCAAAGGACTCCTGAAGATTTTTGAATCCAGAAATTCTTCACCACATTGGCCTAATGAAGGATATCTGCCAACCAGTTACCCTTTAGTAGTGCCTCTTTCTGGTAATGGGACTGTCAGAAAGGTGAGCATTTTGTATATTCTTAACAGTGAACTGAAGAAATGAAGGAACGCATTGCTGGGACATTTATGACTAAACTTTTTAATACTTGTCCAGATTTTTTGATAAGGGTGATCAATAAGACAGAAAGACTCAAAGAAATTGATAACCATTGATCCAGTGCAGTCTTTTTCACAGATAAGAAAATGGCTCCAAGGCAGTTATGTGCTTTGAGAATCTCGTGGAGCAGCCGGTAAGCGGTGGGTTTTAGATCTAGAGGGACCTGGGTTTGTTTGAATCAAAATTCACCACTTACTGGCTTTATAGGGATGATTAAGTCACATCAGCCCTTGAGTCCTGGAGTCTTCATCTTTGACAGGAGGACACTGTAATTACATTTTTAGTTCACACAACAATGGACATGATACAGAACCTGGCCTATTGTATCTCCCTGTATACATGGTGTCACCCTTGTTGTCAGTCAGCTAGACTAGTGTAACTGCTCTTTGTTCTTACTGTCTCTAGAGGTCACAGGACTAATCAATAATACAGCAAAGACTCAGTTCATCGCTTCTCTCTCCAGTATACTAGAGTTTTTCTGCTATACTGTGAGTTTAGTGGTTAAGATCCCAGGCCCTGATGATTTTAAATCTTGGCTTCCCAACTTATATGTGAACCATGGTTACCTTACCCTGATTACTCCTTCCTCAATTTTACTTTTTTCATCTGTACAAAGTATGCACTTCTTTGGGTCATTATGAGAAGAAATGAGGAACTTATGCTAAGTGCTTATCCAGTAGTAGCTCTCAGTAAGCACTTAATAACATTGCAACTTCTACCCCCATCCCTTCCACCACCAACTCCACCTCCATCAACCCCACCTTGACCTCTACTTTCGCCCCCCAGTATCAACGCCACTCCTCTGTTTCCACCTTCTCTACTTGCACCAGCTCTTCTACCACCCTCACTTCCACCATGACCACCACCACTCTCTCTTCTCTCCACAGCTTCCATCCCACACCTACTCCACCCACCACCTTTACTGCCACCTGTCTCCAGCATCAACTTTGTGTCTGTCACCACCACCTTCACTACCCCTGCTTTCATTGCTGCTGTCACTGAAGAATAGTGACCACCACTGCTGCCACCCCCACCTGCCATCCCTGCATCCACTCTGTGCTGCTTCTGTGTGCTTGCCAGAGATCTGTGTCTGTACCGCACATTCTCATCTCTTAGTTTACTCCTTTATTTCACATTAATCTCTGAGGGGAGGGCAGCAGAAACTGCAGCTTCTACTGCACATTTGGAGAGGCTCTGGCTTTCCTGGGTCTGGCAGCCAGGCTACTCTGGGTTAAATGTCCAGCCGGGCCCCCGCTGCTCTGGCCGCACCTCTGCTCTTGGCTAGGCACGTTGTCAGAGTCCTGCGATTCATGAGGGTGGGGTTGGGAGTGAGAAAGGGGAGATGGATTTGTCACAAATGAAAATGAGGACACTTGGCAGGGTAAGAGAGAGTCTAAGCTATTAAACCTGAGATCCAAGATTTAATCAAGTCTTTAAGAATCTAGTTCTGAAAAAATAGGAATAATAGTAGATCTGATCTCCTAGAGTAGCTTTGAGAATTAAATTAATTTATACAGTTTGACTATACACCTCTCTGTCTCCAAAGCTTTTGTTTCTTTTAGCTTTGTGCTCCCATTTGCTCCCCATGTGCAAAGCATTTACCTGAATTGCCTCCTTTGACCTTCACAATGACCTTAGTAAGCTGGTGTGATGGCTGTAAAGACCGACCTTGCCTGTGTCCTTGCTGCAACAGAGCCCAGTGTGTTCTGAACGGGCCACTTGTACTAATTTGTTACAGACTCCAACAAGCCTATGAGGAAGGAACTCTTGTCAGCCCCATTTTACTGATAAAGAAACAGGCTTGAAAATCTATAGCAGCTGTCATGTGAATGATTTGGGATCATAGGGAACAGGTCAGATTTCCCTGCCGTAGGCCTAGCCAGGCTAAATTCATCACTGAGAGGATTGTTTGAGTTTGTATTGAAGTGATCTACAATGGAATTTACTCTTAAGTAGAATAGCACACCAGTATAAGGGGCCTCTCCCTCCTTCTCCTCCAGACCTAATGATTTTGCCACATTTGCTCTTATCTATCCCTTTTCTTGCTTTTGTTCTTTGCGCAAGTCTTTAAAGCAAATCCCAGTGACCCTGACATTCCCCTACATACTTGAGTACACATTTCTAAAAATTACAGGTGTTTCTTATATAACTATAGTGTTTCTGCGTTGCCTCTGAGAATTGACATTAGTTTCTCTAATTTCCTCAAAAAAGTCTTCTTCCAGGCTTTTTGTTTTGTGTTTGTTTCTGGTATAAGTCAGAATCCAGCAGAGTTGCCATGTTGGAGTGGGTCTTAGGCATTAAAGTCTCTTGTCACCTGGCCTAGACCCCCCAGGCTGGTTTTTTTCTTCCCAGTAACTTGTTATATAAACTCCTCAGGTTCTCTTTCATTGCATTCAAATCTGGTTCAGAGAGGTGAAGGTCAATACTTCAGGAAAAGCCAAATATGTACCTTATTAGGAGAGGTGACGTTGTCATGCAAGGCCATAGGCTAATCTCACGGTTAAACTGATGCTCCCTGCTGCTGATTGATGTGGTTTCCTCCATCATTGCTACGAGAGTCCTTTTAAGCGCAGGTTCAATCAGTATCTCCTCTTGAACTGATTTCTACACCATTCCCGGCAGCTGCATGAATGCACGGCATTTCCTGCTCCAGGGTTACTGTGTGTTGTCCCCCCCCACCCCCCCCCACATACACACACACACAGTAAATCTCCACAATAGGTCCTTGCAGGGTTCAAGCAGAAGCACCTGTCTGTCAGGGTGAGGGTCACCACCGTCTGCGCTGGGAGAGACCTGGTTACGTGCATGAGTTTAATCAGATTGGTTGCAGTTTGGTTTCCTGCATTCATGGAGGCAGGAATTACACATAAAATCATAAACCAGCACACGGAAGGTGTACATTGGTTTGGCCTGAAAAGGTGGGACATCTTAAAAGGGGGGGCTTTCAGTTTATAGGTGGGTTAAGAGATTCTTTGATTTATAATTATTAAAGAAATAAAGCTTTGTCTAAACCATAAGGCTGTTTTAAGTTAGGGAAGTCTGAAATCAGAGACAAGCCACCAGACTCAAGTGATCTGGTAAATAAATTGATGGTCTGCAGGTGATTTAACTTTTGCCTTGTGTAGCCTTAGGTCTTGTTAATAATTTAGTATCTAATTAACCCAGGTGTGTGCTACTATTCTTCCCTTTGTGGCCACGAACTCAGTTTTAAGGTTTTTCTGGATCCCCTTGGCCAAAAGAGGGTCCGTTCAATCAGTTGTAGGGGGTGGGGGGCTTAGGATTTTACTTCACATCCCTGACATTAGGGTGACCTGGCCAGCCCTGCCTACCCTGGAAGTGTCTTCTGACCACTTCCTGTTGCCTTTTATTTGCAGGTCTGCTATTTGGTGGTATAACCTAGCTTACTTTTTTGTCCCCAGAGTCCAGCTAAGTGCCTGGTAGACACCTGACAAACTACACTCAGGACAGATTGCAGCATTGACCTACGAGTGGCAGAGTCTAAGCTTTGGTAATTTGAGTTCTCTGAGTGTAAAGCTGGTGTCAACAGGGGATCCTGGTCCTCCCAGCCCTAAAAACTCTGCCTTAGTTCTTGAAACCAGGGGAATTAGCTAACCTTCTGCTCTGAGTTTATCCAGCCATGGGGCAACATTTCCTTTTTTTGTTTTAATTGCTTATACTTATTTCTTATGTAGCACATGCTCATAGTAGGTATGATATTGTGAAATATGTATTTGGTCTTTAGCCCATTTCCTGGCATACAAATCTTAAAATCCCTGCAATCTCTAGAGCAGTGGTTCTCAACCTTCCTAATGCCACAGCCCTTTAATACAGTTCCTGTGGGGCGTGACCCACAGGTTGAGAACCACTGCTTTAGAGTGATGTCTTTTTCTACATTAATAATTGACTGATATCGTCTCCATGGGGCTGGTCACTGTAAAGACTTAGACTTGATTAGAGGACTGGGACTTTCAGGCCTGCTCCTCAGCTTCCAAGGAGGAGAGAGAGAGGCTCAAGGTCAAGTTGCTCATCTCTGTCCTGTGGTTTAATCAATAATGCCTACCAAGTGAAGCCTCCATAGAGGCCAAGAGGATGTGGTTTGGAGAACCTCTGGAGGGTGGGTCCAGGGAATGGAGTTCTAGCCGTTTCTCATGCCTCTCCTGTGTGTGTCTTCATCTGGATCCTCTAGACTAGTGGTTCTCAACCTTCCTAATGCCAAGACATATTTTCATTGTTACAAAGGGTTGCGACCCACAGGTTGAGAACCACTGCTCTATAGTGTCCTTCATATCCAGCAGTGTAGTGGTTCTGTGAGCCACTCTAGCAAATTGAGAGAACCCAAAGAGGGGGTGGTGGGAACACTGATGTGAAGCCAGCTGGTCCAAGGTTGTGGAAGCCGGGCCTATTGAGTGGTATCTGAAGTTGGGAAGGGCGGAGTTTTATGGGACTGAGCCCTCAACCTGTGGTGTCTGAGGCCATTGCCAGGAAAACAGCATCAGAATTGAGTTGATCACTTCTCGGCTTTTTGGCTACAATCAAGTGCAGAATTGAATTGAATTGAATTAGAGGATACCCAGTAGTGCCCCTGCTTGCTTTGTGGGGAAACCCCCCACATTTGGACACCTGTTACTGAGTGAGAGAAGAAAACCCTCTCAAGTGTGTTTGAGCTTTTCCCAACAGTAAGACAAAACAAAAAATGTGGATAAGCCCAAAGAATAAAGTGAAACTGGCTAGATGAGCCTGCCACCTAGAAAGGGGACCACTGCTGCCCCCTTGGTGAGCATGTGCTGGCCTGGCTTCTGTGAGCATGGGACTTGTAATGTTGTAGTGGCTGCTTAAATGCAGTTGGACCCCTACATGCCATTTGGAACCTTTTAAAACCCCAATCTATTATAAACCTTTCCACATCAGATCTGTTTCTAGTCTTAATTAGTTGTATGTTGCTTGTTGTTACGGATGTGCCATGATTTGTTCTACTAGTCCCCTGTCACTGTGCTGTTAAGTTGCTATAGGCTTTAACTGTTAGACAAAAAAAAGGTCACTTTGGTCATCTTTCAAGCTGCCTGAATTTATTTTTTTAGGACAAATTTATTTAGAATTGCAATTCCCAGACCACAGACTCTGTACAGCTTTTATTTTATTTTATTTTTTTGAGACAGAGTCTCACTTTGTTCCCTCAGTAGAGTACTGTGATATCACAGCTCACAGCAACCTCAGACTTGGGCTCAAGTGATCCTCTTGCCTCAGCCTCCTGAGTAGCTGTAGGTACCCACCAGAACACCTGGCTACTTTCAGAGATGAGGTCTCGCTCTGGCTCAGGCTGGTCTCAAACTCCTGAACTCAGGAAGTCTGCCCACCTCGGCCTCCCAGAGTGCTGGCACTATAGGGTGAGCCACAGTGCCTGGCCTGACTCTGTGCATCTAAAGGCTTTTAGTTATACATTGTCAGATTTTGTTCACCAGGGATTGTGCATATAATAGTTCACACTACTCCAGGGTATATGGGGGTGCCAGTTGCCCTGACTTTCATCAGTACTGGGTGTTTTACTTTTCACTTTCTTGTGGGAGAGGGAGGAGGACAGGGCCTTAGCTCTGTTGTGTGTACTAGAGTGCAGTGGTGTCATCATAGCTCACTATATCTTCAAACTCCTGGGCTCAAGTGATCCTTCTGCCTCAGCCTCCCAGGTAGCTGGGACTACAGGTGCACACCACTACACCTGATCATTGTTTTAAAAATTATTGTTTTGTAGAGAGGAGATCTCATTGGGTTCCCTAGGCTGGTCTGTAACTCCTGGCCTCAAGCCTTGGTCTCTCAAAGTGCTAGAAATATAGGCATGAACCACTGTACTAAGCCTATTGCGATGAAAGGGTTATATTCCCTGCTTTTTGAAATCCTGTTTATCTGTTCTAACCATTGTCAGAATCTCTCCTCTTTGAAAGACCTTTTAACCACTGTAGGGTGTTTTCCTGTTGTCTCCACCACTGGTGATTATGTGGCCACTGACTAGAGGCTCAGAGGTTGAAAAGTGGGATTTGGATTCGTATTTGGTTTGACTCCTTACTTCAGCTCTTGCCATAGGTAAATGAGTTAAGTTTTCTGAGCCTAGATTCTTCATTCTTAAGGGAATAATCAGAACTCCCATTGCAGTGTTGCTAAGTGTGCCTGAGATAAAGCACAGATGTGCTTCCTACAACGTGTGCAGACATTCAGTTGTTTTCCTCCTTCCTCCTCCGGAGGTAGTTCATCTATTCCTGGGTAGTTGCGGTTATTCTTTAGTTGAATTAGACGCTATGCTTCTGTATGTAGCTGAGGCCCACTGCTTCTCCTCTGCCCACAGAGGGCAGGAGCTGCTGTTACAGACCACCTGATGCTCTTCTTCCGTGGAGTCAGGGTGAGGTGACATCTCCTCTCCCTAAACCCTCCCTGCAGTTCTCTCAGGCATTCTTCACAGGAGGTGATCCAGTACTTCTCCTTTTGATACTGTCCCTGTCTTTCCTGTCGGGGCTGAATGGGGCTGAACTGCACGGGGCTGAATGGCTCTGTGCAGGGACATTCTTCTGGTGGTGCTGGACGTTCTTCTGGTGGTGCTACCTGAGGCTTTTGGGTACATGTGGCAGCCTCACTGCTCTCAGGCCTGGCTCCCCAGGAAGCCACATCTTCCTCGCTCTGCATGTGGCTGGTTTTCAGACCCAGGCACAGACTATCCTTAGAATGGACAAGGACAGTAGGTGGGAAAGTGGGTCTGGCCTGACCTGCTCTCAGGGCCGGGGATGGGCTGGCTTTGGTGGCCATACTTGTGTTTCTAAGTACATAGACCTTAGAATTCTGTCAGGGGCCCATGTCCAGCTCCTCATTCTGCAGTTTGCAGAAAATTTACCTCCTATCTACTTTGCTAAATTGGACGTTGTCTTGTCTTGGGCCTCTTCCCATTTTCTCTGAATTCTCTAGGGTACCCATAGCAAGCCAGCCAGCCTCTTCTGTGAGTGAATTCTGGGCTGAGATGTGATTCAGCTGGATCAGGAGATTTGAATTCATTTAGTGTGGCTTGATGTTCTCTCACAATCTCTTCCCTGACTTGCGTTTCAATTCCCTCCTATCAGTGTTTGATCCACCCTTTCAGTCTGCAGATTGTTCTCTGCGATAGGAAACGAGAGTGTAGTGGTCCTTTCTCTCGTCATCTGTTAACTGAACACCTTTCACCCCAATATAGGCCGATCCTTCTTGTTCCTATCACTCCAAATCCAATTTTAAAAGCCCCGTTTTTGTCTTTAACATTTTCCAGAAGGCTTAGTTTGTCTGGGCCTCAGTTCTCCTGACCCCATTCTCACAGGCCTGGGCAACTCCTAGTGTTTCTGGCTGGTTCTGTGCCCTCGTTGCCCTCAGTTGGAATGGGCTTTTCTGTGAAAGCTCCCTGTTGGCCACCATGTTAAGACCCTGGGGTCAGAGATTCTCAGGGTCACTCCTGGGAGAACATGATAGAAATTACCTCTGCACAGTACGTACTGTGTATCTTCCTCCTCCAGGAGACCTGACGTCCTCCTCTAAGGGAGCCCTGAGGTACACTCTCCTCCAAGCAGGGTGAGGTCGGAATCTGTGGGCTCCCACTGGCTGAGGACAGCTCGTAAAGCCCCTTTTCCCTTTTAAAATAAATCCTCATTGTATTTCTTAGAAATTTGTTTCCAAAGACTCTTACCTTTCTTAGGCCCTCTCCTTATAGAGCAGTAGTTCTCCCTGTTTTTAGAACCATGGGGACAAATGTGACAGTTCTCAGATGACTAAAAGTGGAGGGGACTGCCACCACATTGCTCCCCCTGGACTGTGCCCTGCCCCCCCCAGTGCTCCCCCTGGAGCAGGGGAGCCCCTTGCTTTCCACTTTGTCCCTAACCTCACTTCTTTCCTGTGCCTCAAGCCAATTGTGTCTTAGCATGTTCGAGAGTATCGAGATAGGTACTTTCCTTTTTGACAGGGGCTACTATCCTTGTACCTTCTGTTTAGGACTGGGGGAACCCACCATCCTGGGATACCTGTTCTTGCTGCCTCCTGGGACACAGCTGCTCGTAAGCACCACGGTCCTCTGAGCCCTTCTCTCCAGACCCCGTTCCCCTCACACTGGAGGTTGCAGAGTGTTTAGGAAGTTCAGGGAGTAAATGGAGCTCCGCCAACCTGCGCATCTACCCTGGAAGAGCACTCGTGCTGGAGGGGGAGAAGCCCAGGACTGTCTGCTCTGTCTGCCTGAGTGAGACCTAGTGACACTCGAGCCTGTGGAGCGTGGGGGTTGTCTGTGGTCGCTCTTTTTCCCAAAGCCCTCTCCTGCCTTCATTTGTTCTTTTTCTTCAATGTCCACTTCACCAATATCACTAGTGATTTTGGCAGAGTAAGAGCTGGGAGGGAGACTTCACTGTCTGAGGTCAGAAATACCCCAATGCATTCGGTTTCCTGTCCTCCCTGGGGCTACTGATTCAGGGACATGAGGTGCCTGTCAGCTTAGAGTGGGTTCAGGTTGGTCAGCCACAGGAAACTAATCTACGGGCCTGGGTCAGGCTGTCACACAGATAAGGCCTTCTGGTTTTTCATGCTGCTGCTCTGTCCTCTGTAGTCCCTGCCTGGCATCACCACTGAGGGACGGGATGACGTCTCCTAGAGGTCTATGGCCTTGACGTTCTCTTACATCAGCATGCAGATGACCAGGCACGGCCTGAGTATCAGGCACTTCACCAGTCACATGCAGGTCTTAGGAGTAGACACCGGAGTCCCCATGTACAGACATGTGGGCCTTGTGAGTAGGCGCCGGTGTCCCGCTCTGCGGATGCCAGATTGGAGCCTCTGAGGGTATAGCTTGCTCAAGGCTTGGGAAGTGGTAGGAGTGGGATTTAAACCTAGGGCTGGTTGTTTTCACATCTGTATTCCTGCCACTAATTTTAAAGCTATGATTTTGTTTATCTTTTTAGAGGGTAGGAAGATGTGCCTTCACATATGGGAATGGCCCACAGCCCAGCAGAATAAGACATGTTACTCTGATTATTTGGATTCTTGGCTAGATTGGGTACCCTCTCCAGCATTTCTCAACCTGTGGGTCGCGACCCCTTTGTAACAATGAAAATACATCCTGCATATCAGATATTTATATTAGGATTCATAACAATAGCAAAATCACAATTATGAAGTAGCAATGAAAATAATTTTATAGTTGGGGGTCACCACTGTATTAAAGGGTTGCAGCATTAGGAAGGTTGAGGACCACTGCTCTAGACAGGCTGCTACTGTGTCACTTGTGAAGTGCATGTCCCAGGGCCATCCTTGTCAAGGCCGCCTGTGGAATTCTACTCTTTTGTTTGCATTACTGTCTACTTTGGGTATAACAGTAGATATTTAAAAAGCCTACAGCTTTGTTCTTGCTCTCAGGATCAATTAAAGTGTTCACAGTAAAGTTGAGCCTGAAAGAAGTCTTAGGAATAAGAGTAGAGTCATTGATTTAGGAGGAAATTTCAGAGTCAAGGGTCAGGAGCACATACATGCCAGTGTGGGGAGCACAGCCTCAGCTGCATGGAGCCTGTCCGCATGGCGAGTAAGGGGCAGGCAGCTGAATCTGCTTATAGTGCCTGCCAAGTAGCCATGCGAGGCCACACTTGGGGCAGCTCTGTCTGGGGTGCTCCTGGTCACCTCAGGCACACGTGTGCTAATATATACCACCCCTCCACAGCAGAGAACCCATGGTCTGCTAGGTCCTTTCCTCTCCCTGTCCCTGTGATCAGTGTATTCCTATGGTTCCTCAGTCTTTACTGTCCCTCCCTGCTGCCCGTCTTCTGTCTCCTTGCCTTTACCTCCAGCCTCAGTAAGTCTAGATTTCTCATTGCCACCACTAATCCTGCCGGCTCCCTGTTTAAAAGGGTAGTCTCCATCCTTATGTCCTGTTCTTCATGGTCTGGGTACCCCAGCCCTACTGGGCTGTCTACTCACATTCCCGCTGGCTCTGCTTCTGCTGCAGGGGCCACGTGGCTCTCCTTCAAGTTTTGTTCCTTGAGGACCTTGTCTGAGATGTGTCTCCCCACCCTTTCCTGGTCAGCGTCCCCTTTGAGACTTGGCTCAGCCATTGCCTTCTCTCGGAAGCTCTGGATCCTGTTTCCGGTGTTGGTCTGACTCGTGCCCTAATTTGAACTCTTCAGTTCAGGAAGTGATTCTTACTCATCACAGTACCAGAATCCAGAGCAAGGAAACGAGAGGAGGGTGCCCTGTGGAGAAGTGCCACCCTGCATAGGTCATAGGAGAGTCTGATGGCTATGTGCCTGCCACCACAGGCTCGCCAGGGGAAGAGACTGCTGCCTTTTGAGTAGCAGAAACCCAGGCCCACTGCTGGGTGCTTGAGGACTGTGGGGAAAGCTCATGGAAAGCTGGGGTGTGGAGCCTGTAGCTGGCCCCGTGCTGGCACACTGCTCATGCTGCAGTGACGTGGTGGCGCCTAAGAGCCATAGAGGAGCCGCCCCTTAGAGATGGAGCTCCAGCAGTGAAGATGGGGAAAGGGCTAGAGAGAAGTGCGTCAAATTTCACAGTATTTTAATTAAAGACTGCCAGGGCTTCTGGTGAGAGGGCTCTTGTCACACTCTATGCAGTTTTAAATAAACCAACATTAGTTGAGAGATGTTTCAGTTTTCTTAGATGCCTACAATCCCAGATTTTAGACTCAAACCCAAGAAGGTTACATTATTTTTCCGTGTTACATGGCTCATGAAAGGTCTTCTAAAAAACAATATGGCACATTTTGTTTTTACTTTAAATGATTTGAAATATAAGAAATTTATACACTGTCACAGTTTCCTCTAAGGAATGTCACCATGAAAGCCTGTGGTGCCCCCTGCTTTCTGCTATTCTCCATTTCACTGTCTCTTGTTAAAATGGTTGGACTAAGTGGATATTTTTTAACATACTAATGGCAGCTAATGAGACCACCATGTTTCAGTAAAAATAAATAGAATATATTGTAGAGTCTGTTAATTTTCTAGTGGTTGTTGGATATTAGCCAGTGACTTTGCCTAGCCTAGAATAATGGCTAATACTGAGTGGTGACTGCCAGATACAGGGCGCCAGGTGCTGGCTCGCGTGCCCTGCCCCTTCACAGAGAGAGAAGAGGTGTTTGCTGTGTGAAGTAGCAAAGGCGCTCGCTGCCGGAGCATGCGTTCTCATCACATGCACCGACCCAGTACCCAGAAGCAGGCATTGCTGGCGTGAGGAGTGGTTGGAAAGAAACCTAGTGAGTTCAAATGATGCAAAAGCAGCAGTGAGGTGTTTGGGAGAAGATTGAGTGTGAAGGTTGTTTGAGTGTAGTGAGAAGAAACTCAGCTCAGTTGCCAAAACTCTCGGGATGTTTGTCTGTGTGTGGGAACTGAGCACGAGGTAACAGACCAGCCTGC
This sequence comes from Galago senegalensis, assembly GCA_963575145.1. Taxonomy (NCBI): domain Eukaryota; kingdom Metazoa; phylum Chordata; class Mammalia; order Primates; family Galagidae; genus Galago; species Galago senegalensis. The sequence goes on from CAUYTI010071279.1 coordinate 29,181, forward strand.
CAGAAATGTGGCCGTGTTGTGCTGTCGTTTGGTATTTGTATTTTGTGACATTTTAAAAAGTATGGTGAAGTGTAATTGTTAACATTTTATGTTTTGTTGGCAGTGTCTCATTAAAAATATCTCACTCCCTTCATCAACATGAAATCCTAAGCAGATAGGCAGCCCTTTTAAATGTGATATTATTATAGCCCATGACCACTTCCTCGGTGAACTGGAGTGCGCTTCGGTGGAAAATGGAATTCACGTAACAGAAATTCATTTCACAGCAGCCTCGAATAGAGAACATTTATTCCACTCAAGTAAACAGATCTTTTTTCTCTTTGAGACTAACTCTCAAGGATGTAAATGATTGAAGGAAGAATGAGAATTATGAGGAAAGTCTAAAGAAAAATCTGGATCAATAAAATCTAAAGAGGGCAAGCGGCCAAGTGACTCAACAGATTGAGGAACATAAGCAGAATGGAAGGAGCGGTTTAAATGGAATTAGAAAGGCATCCGAAGGGTTTTGATAGGAGAAACATCTAGATTATGAAGATTTTAAGTCATTGGGCTATGAATTATCAACTGCTAACTGAGAGTCTGAGGCCAAAATGTGCATCTGCTGAAATAAGAGGGAAAAAAGATGAAGTACGTGAATCTGCCTATTTTTCAGAAAGTAACTCAGGAAGGATGAACCAGGACCTAATGAAATTAATACCCACAGTGGGGAATGGAATGGGAGAGCAAGGCCAGGAGGGGCCGGGACTTCTCTTAGTAGACTTAATTATATATACTTTAACTTTTTAGCTATGTTGAGGTTTTTTTTATTCAAAAATTAAATGATCAAAGATGGAAAAAAATGGATACAAACAGTAATAAATGAACCTAAGGTAGATATCACAGCCACATACAAGGGAAAGAATTAAGGTAGGTGAACTAGTTGCATCACACTGAATATAAGCAAACAGAAATAAGTGTGTGTGAGACTGGTGACAGATTAGTGGATCATGCCACTGTCAGTGCCCGTGGTCACCTGAACCCGTACCTGTGGGGGAGATTGTGCCACTGTCAGCATCTTGGGTGTCAGTGCCCATGGTCACCTGAACCATTACCTGTCGGGGAGATCGTGCCACTGTCAGTGTCCTGGGTGTCAGTGCCCGTGGTCACCTGAACCAGTACCTGTGGGGGAGATTGTGCCACTGTCAGCATCCTGGGTGTCAGTGCCCGTGCTCACCTGAACCCGTACCTGTGGGAGAGATTGTGCCACTGTCAGCATCCTGGGTGTCAGTGCCCGTGCTCACCTGAACCAGTACCTGTGGGGGAGATTGTGCCACTGTCAGCATCCTGGGTATCAGTGCCCGTGGTCACCTGAACCCGTACCTGTGGGGGAGGTTGTGCCACTGTCAGCATCCTGGGTGTCAGTGCCCGTGCTCACCTGAACCCGTACCTGTGGGGGAGATTGTGCCACTGTCAGCATCCTGGGTGTCAGTGCCCACGGTCACCTGAACCCGTACCTGTGGGGGAGATTGTGCCACTGTCAGCATCCTGGGTGTCAGTGCCCGTGGTCACCTGAACCCGTACCTGTGGGGGAGATTGTGCCACTGTCAGTGCCCATGGTCACCTGAACCAGTACCTGTGGGGGAGATTGTGCCACTGTCAGTGGCCGTGGTCACCTGAACCAGTACCTGTGGGGGAGATTGTGCCATTGTCAGTGGCCGTGGTCACCTGAACCAGTACCTGTGGGGGAGATTGTGCCACTGTCAGTGCCCATGGTCACCTGAACCAGTACCCATGGGGGAGATTGTGCCACTGTCAGCATCCTGGGTGTCAGTGCCCGTGGTCACCTGAACAAGTACCTGTGGGAGATACTGTACCAGCGTCAGCATCCTGGGTGTCAGCCCTCCTTTCACCTGGAATGTGTTTCTATGTGAGCATTCCTAACTGAAAGATGCCAGTGATCCTTGAAACTGGCAGCCTCCATGGCTGTAGTAGGAAACTGATAAGGTGGACTTGGGGCACTTTAGTTTATGAAACAACGAGGGCATGTGAAGCCACATATGACTGAGCATCCAGCCAGGTCCTATCAGCCAAGTTTAGAAGGCCTCGTCTGAGCAACAAACTGAATAATTAGACAGAAATTGATTATAACACATTGATTTTTTTTTTTTTTTGAGACAGAGTCTCACTATGTTGCCCTCAGTATAGTGTCATGGCATCACAGCTCACAGCAACCTCAAACTCTTGGGCTCAAGTGATTCTCTTGCTTCATTCTCCCAAGTAGCTGGGACTACAGGTGCCCACCACAACACCCGGCTATTTTCTTTGTTTTTTGTATTTGTTGTTTAACTGGCTCAGGCCAGGTTGGAACCCACCAGCCTGAATGTATATGGCCGGTGTCCTACCCATTGAGCAACACATTGATTTTTCTTTTTAAAAGAGAATCTAAGTCTATTCTAATATAAAATAGAAATTAAAAAGAATAAGGAAAAGTAAACTGTCTTTACAAAAAGTACCAACTAATACAGAAAGAGTGATAAACAATCACTGTCTTAATTCCGACAAAAATCATGAATTGATCTAAAACTAGTGGATGAAACAGGATAGTCACATGGTCTCGTTGCATTGCCTTCAGATTACTTACTATTTATGGAGGTGGGAAGACAGGGTTGCAGTTTACCTGTTCCTGCATAGCCACTTCAGAACGTTATAGTGTCAGACAACCATTTCATCCCAGCCATGGATGCTGTGAGTCAGGAGTTCAGGCAGGCTCGCTTCCTGGTGTCTGGGCCTCATCCGGGAAGCCTTGGTGGCTGGGGCTGGAATCACTGGAACTGTCTGCAGTCACGCTTGTGGCACTTGATGCTGGCCATTGGTTGGAATCTTAGCTGGACTTTTGGCCAGAACACTTACATGTGGTCACTCGGTGTGGGCTCTTGCAGGCTTCCTCATAGCTTGGTGGCTGGATTCCAAGAGCAGGATCCCAAGACAGCAAGGGAGACTTCCATGGCATTTTATGGTCTAGCCTTGAAGGTTACATATTGTCACTCTCAACCATATGCCATTGGTTGAAGCAGTCACAGATGTTCACACAAGGTCAGGGACAGGGCATATAGACCTCACCATGGGGTGGGAGGAGTGTCCTGTCTCATGAGAATCAGAGCATGTGGGTTGGGAGACATTGCTGTGGCCATCCTTCTTTGGAAAATATCTGCCATAGGCTCTTACAGTGGAGAAGTCCAGTGGTCTCCACCTTAATTTCTTTTTTCGTTCTTTTTTTTCTGTACTAAGAGGAAAATATTTTTAAGTTGGCTTGTTGCTCTTATACCTCATCTACCAGTGAGTGTATATGCCATTTGCAACCAGAAATGTTCTGTAAAACTATTAACAGTAAGTCTTAATTTCATATTAACAATAATGGGACACATTGAGAAAGGCATTTTGTCAACCAAGAATTTTTTCTAACCTGAATCTAATCATACGGAAATAATCCTTCAAATCTAAATCTCTAAACCCACAGTCCTGGATGTACAAAAGTTTCAGTATCATGAACGGCCACAGGAAAGCTGGAAACTGCGTATTACAGAGTGAAGAGGCAGCGCTGGCTGACCAGCGTGTGATCGTGATTGGCCCTGGGCTAGAGGAGGGCTGCTTTTCTAACTATGGGGGTAATTGGAAACATCAGGTACGGGGTGTATATTGGGAGAGTGTTGTACTACTGTGACGCGTCCTGAGTGTGCAGTCGTGTAGCAGTGCATTGGAACCCCTGGTTCTAGGGGTGAGGGGTCATGCCCATGGCAACTGGCTCTCCAGTAGCTTCAGCCAGACAGGTGTGTGCATGTGCACGTGTGCAGATGTGGCAAAACGCTAGCAAGTGATGAATTCAGGTCAAATTCATACGGAAATTTGTCTGCAAATCTTGTTGGCTTAAAATTTTTCAAAATAAAAGCAAGGGTTGGGTAAGACCATTCCCAGACTTTCCTCCTAAGAGGCGGAAATAAGATTTTGGGAAGATAAAGGAATGATAAGGATGAAAGCTCAAGGAAAAGTAGCTGTTGGCCCTGCTGTCTGGTCAAGGAGATACCGTCTTTGAACATCTGACTAGATGTGACACATGAGGGCCCGGAATGGAAAGTCAGTGTACACCAGCTGACACTGCCCCTTTCTAGGAAGGGAGCTCACAGGGTGGGAAGAGGCAAGTTGCACAGTCCTCTATATTTTTTCCAGACAAAGACTGTCGGGTGGGGAGTGATGAGACACGACTATTATCCCTTGGAACCCCCTCTCAAAGTGCAGTGGTGCCACCCCAGCTGCCTGCAGGGACAGGCTCCTCTCTGACCACGCCTGTGAGCACAGTCAGACCTTGGATCTGGAGTGACAGCCGTATCGAGCAGAAAATGAAGCGGAAGACCATGACCATACTGGGAACAGAGCAGGCACCCCCAACGACAGCCCCTCATCCCTCAAACCTCTGACCGTGTGTTTTTCACCATGTTGAATATTTTTAACGTATAAATTTATATGAAAGCCTTAATGTCTCAGAGGATGATGCTAAGATATCCCGGTAAAGAAAAGGATCAAAGGGGTTCAAATGTTCTTAACACTATTTGGGGGGCAAATTCTAGGCCTAGAGAGATCGGTCAATTAACTATTGACTAAAAGGGAAAATTAAAAAACTGAGCAAGAAGCATCAGAAGAGAGACATTAACATTAAAAGAGAGAAACATAGTGCCCAAAGTAAAGATGTGTTATTTTTAAAGTTTTGCTGGCCCCCCCGCCTGCTGCACAGCCGCTGCTCTGGGCTGGCTGCACCACGTTCTCCTGTGTTGCTGCTCCTTGTCCTGGACCGTCTCCCTTTTTCTTGTTTTGGCTCTGCACAGTTTCCTCTACTCTCCTGAGAAAGGGTGCAAGGGTGAAATATTTCAAGATTTTGCTAGATGGACAGCTTGTACCTAACAAGGACTTGTGGGGTCAAAACAGTGGGAAAGAGGAACTTGTTCCTTGGGGCAGGATGACTTCAAAACAGAGGCAGGAGTCTACGGGGAGGGGAGGCAGCTAGATTTGAAATCCTAACCGGTGAAGGGTGGAGATCAGACAAGGTGATGAGACTGTCCTTAAAGATGTTCAGGGCAGAACCTCCAGCCCTTTCTGCTCTTCCCTCAAAGAGCCAGGAGCTGGGGGAGACTTTTCCCTTTGACACCCCTGGAGGATGCAGGCACAGGAACCCCATCCAACAGCTGCCTACTGACCTTTCTTGCAAGAGTACAGTCCCTCCTGTCCCAGCCCTGCCTGTGAAGCCAGCCTGTGCAGATTTCTAACCTCTGAACTTCTCCCCACACCTAAAAAAATCCTTCTCTTTTCATTCATCAGGGTTACTCACTGAAATTCAGTAAAGCTTAGTAGCTGCTGTAACTTCTGAAGCCTCTTAGAAAGAGCAGGGAAATTGGTAATTTGATAAGGTCAAGGGGTAAGTGCTGTGCACTCCCTGTTCCCAGCCACTCCATGCCTACCGGCCCACCTCATGCTGGCCCTGCGTTTGCAGCAGGCCTCAAAGGACAGCTGCGTTAGTTGGGGCTCTAAGGCTCTGGCATATCCAGACTTAAATATCTGCTGTCTCACTACCTGAATTGTCACTACTGATGGGCCATGTGGGACTCTCCAATGTGAAGGAGGCCTGTCTATTTCTGCCCTGGTTAGGAAGTAGTTCTACCTCCAGGCAGAGAGAGCCAGTTCCCAGTTCTGACAAAGGTCCCTAGCCCAAGGTGTCAAGATTTCTGAGAAAATGGCCCAGAGCTGTGAGCTGGTCAAGTTGGCAATTTTTTTTTTTTTTTTTTTGTTTTGAGACAGAATCTCACTTAGTTGCCCTTGGTAGAGTGCTGTGGTGTCACAGCTCACAGCAACCTCAAACTCTTGGGCTTAAGCAATTCTCTTGCCTCAGTCTCCCAAATAGCTGGGACTACGGGTGCCCGCCACAACACCCAACTATTTTTTTGTTGTTGTTATTTTTTGGTGGGCCCAGTGCATGTGGCCGGCACCCTAACTACCGAGCTACAGGTGCTGAGCCGAGTTGGCAGTTCCTTTCCCTTTCATCCAGCCCACTGACTTTCCTTCTCTTACCATGTTCTACACTTTGTGTTGGTAGCTGGAGATAAAAAGTTGAATAAGGCTTGGGATGTGCCTCCTCTGATCTCGCTCGGAGTCCAGTGGGTACAGTAGGCTGGGCAGTGCTCCCGGAGGAGAGCAGTGCAGGGACACCGTGCAGCCTCTGGCAGCTGCTCGGGAGGCCTCCTGCAGGAGGAGGAGCTGCCTGTGAGGAGGCTCCTGTCTGCGGCTCCACGCCTGTTCACCAGACTGTGCAGGTGCATCTTCATCTCTTTCATGTACACAGGACTGCATGTTTTATAAGCAGATATTTTGACTTCATCGTACATCATGGATATCTTTTCTTGGCCATGTATAACAATCTATCTTACTTTTTAAAGGCCTGCATAGCATTTTGTTATTTAAGTGCTCTGTTACTGATGGTTACTAGCTTCTTGCTGCTATACACAACGCTCTTATGCAATCTTTTAATCTACATCTCAGTATCTGCATCTGCTTCCTTATGACAAGGCAGCGCGTTACCGATGCTGACCCAGGTTGCCAGCTTGTCCTCTGGAAAGCTTTCACTGATTTGCATGACCCTGACGGTGTGTGAGAGGCCTGCACTCGGCATAGCAATGCTTTCACCTTTGCTGGTCTGATAGGCGGGGTGCATCCTGGGTCTTCCCTGAATGTTCTTTGATCAGAGGTGGAGCTGAGTGTCTGTCCTGAGTTTATTGGTCATTTTCCTGTGAGGTTGTTCGGAAGGCTGCATAGCTGGGGTGCGGGGGGACTGTGGGAGGTCTTGCAGAAGGAAGAGGAGGCACATACAGAAGTCGGATGTATGAACAGCTGGGCATCTTCCAGAAATGCCACCTGGATTACGAAGGCTGTGGTGCCCAGGGCCCTGAGTGCACAGGATGCAGGAATTGGCACTTTAGTCCTGAATGGCACAGGGAACCATTGATGGACTCTGAAGCACGTGTGTTTTGTTTCTTTTGCCCATCACGTCCCAGGTGCCCCTTTCCCTCCAGCTGGCTCTGGAGCTATGGGGAAGTAGCTACTCCACTGTGAGAGCAGCAGAGCCTTCCCAGAGACTCTGGCCCTGCTCCGCAGAGCTCCCATGGTGTCTGCTGGGAGCAGGAAGGGGTGTGATGTGGCCACGCCCCCGACCAGGAGGCATCAGTGTGCAGTAGTGGGGAGAGAGCAACTCTTGCATTTGAACCTGTGTTTCCCTGCAGCCCTGCCTCTCACGAGTGAGCACTGTGTGTATGCAGGGGAGGGTGCAGTGGGCATTTAGCCTCCCCAAGCCTTCTGAAGTTCATGCACAGAGGCGCCCACTTCATTCATAGAGGTGTTGTCAGGACAGAGGAAGAGCATGCTGCAGGCATCCTTTGTCAAGAGCAAAGTTCTAGGTGGATCCCACTGGTGGTGGCAGCAGGCAAAGTCTGGGTCTTCTGCTGCGTATGTTCCTCTGATGTGACCGCTGACCCGGCCCCACCTCTGCTTCATTTCCTCAGAGACTTCGGACTGACTTCTTTACAAATCAGTCGTTGGTAATAATAATCACGATACCTGTGATTCATTTAACGCCTACTCTTATCAGGGTCTGAGTTAGACACCTATCAGAAATGATCACTTTACTCCTCACAGCACTCTGTAAGGAACTGAAGCTACCTCCATTTTAAATAAGACCAACTTGAATCTCTCTAAGGCAATGTCAGGCTCCCAGGGTTTCTGCGGGAGCAGGACTGTCAGTGTATAGGAGGCTCCTTGACTTGAGGAAGCCTGGTTTCAAAGGCCGCTGTGGGTCAGACAGTCTTCTCAGGTGCTCACCAGACCTTTCAGACTGGTGTGCCAGTCACTGCCGTCACCACTGTCCCCAACCTCAGCTGCGCTGCCTTTGACTTGGAAAGTGTCGCTCAGTCCTGCATGACTGAGGGTTCTGGTTTCTAACTCCAGGCCTGCTTTATTTATGAGATATTGCTTATTACTTATCATCTGCATACATGGGGCTATATTTATGGATATGAAAATAGAACCTTTTAGAAAATACCTTTTTAAAGCCCCCAAACATCAGGCTTATGTTAAAACCTCCAGGTCTTCTCAGTTCTTGTGACATTTCCTATTTACATTTGCACAGCTTGGAGAGCAAATATACACTGTTGGGATTTATTTTCTCTTCTGTTCCCATTTCTGTAGTTCATGTCTTAGCTCATCTGGGCATCCATTTTATAGAAGGAGCTAGCAAAATGCTTACTGAATCTGTTATTTTCTTTGTATCAAATGTCCAAAGGAATTCTTTGGTGGAGAAGGGTGTAGGCATTTGTGGTGAAGCAGTGGGTTTGGATCCCGTGGCCTCACTTGCCTGCTGCGGGCCCCAGGTTGTGTTTTTGAAATGACATAGGTTGTCTGAAAGCACTTTGGGGACGGCACACAGTAGGTGCTTATAACAAGGCGAATCCCTGTCCTGTAGACTTGGTAGCATTCTGCAAAAAAGAAATCTTTTTCAGGAGAGTTTTTTACAATCTTTAGTAAACATTTAGGAAGAATCTTTATGTTTTTAATATTGATAATTTTGGCAATAAAAGAGCACATTATTTTAACTTAGGTAATAATTCATACTACATACAATTGAGCTATATTATCCCCACAAATCATCTACCTACCCACACTTTGAAACTGTTCTAAAATTAGAATTCATAGGAGTGGACAAACCATGAAGGAATTTATCTGTGTAAAGGAAAAGAGAAACAGAAATAGATGTGCTGTTTTCACTGAGGATTGACACCAGGAATTGTTACCTGTTGACAGTGTTTCAGATTATTTGGGATAGGAAGAAGGATACATGAAAGAGGTGGGTGTGGAAACGGCTGATTAGCAAGTTTGATCTGGCGTTTTTTTTTTTTCCTCCTTGTCTTTTTTCACTCTTCTTTTCTTCTTTAAAAAGTCTCAGACCACAAAATATCAAACAGTTGGGAAACTTAATACAAAGGACTAAATTATAGTGTCCCACCATCATTCCAGATTTTGAAATACAAAATTCAGGTTTTCAAAAGTTAGCTACCTCTGGAGACATGAGTCTAGCCCTTAATAGGTCCCTCTGTAGAGCACTGGGTTAGCAGCAGGCTCTTCTCAAACTGTGACCTTGCCCACTGTTCTCCAGGGTTCCCGGAGACCCTGTGGCTCCAGCACCGCCTGACGTTCCTGCTCTATGGAACGGAGGGTGCCTTGGTGAGCACCTCCCTCCCGTTGCCTTTGAGGCCAGTCATCTTACCAGGGTCTGGGGTGAGTATGTGGAAGGCCAATCCTGACACATCTGCAGGTCCAGTACCATGCCCACCCCCACTTCCAGGGTGACCATGCCCACTCCCACTTCCAGGGTGACCATGCCCACCCCCGCTTCCAGGGTGACCATGCCCACCCCCGCTTCCTGAGTGACCATGCCCACCCCCACTTCCAGGGTGACAGTCCATCTGGAAAGAGAAGCCCTGAGATTGGGAGAGTGAGGAGCTGGCATGACCAGTTGGTCCTCTGATTCAGCAGCTGGGCTCGCTGTAGTGTTGAGTTTTGAGCGCTTTGTTTCAGTGTGTGAGGGATCTGCTGGCTCCTTTGAGAGACTGTTCTTTGATCAGAGTTGTGATTTCCAGGTTTGGGGAAGATTTGAATCCTGTCTTAGCCTAACTCACCAATTCTTCTGTTTTCTCCCATGTGTCATCAGAGAAAACTGAGCCCCATTTTGCTGAGGTTCCTGATAACTGCGCATTGGTCTGGACGCCTTTAAAAAATCCAACACCTCAGTGGAAATTAATTTTAAAACATGTATTTCAAAATCAGTTGAATCACAGTTTGCAAAATGTTCTGTATAAAATTCTTGTCCAAATTGTAATTGTTTGAGCTCATGTTACAAAAGATAAGAGTTCTCTCAGAGAGTAATGTGAGATAATTTGTGAAATTTCAGGAAGTCAGTATCTATCTAAAGGACAAATATTCTAAATCCAGCAACACTGTTATCAGCAGCCTCTGAATATTTTCTCTGTTGAAGGGAAAGCTTCTGCCCTATGATTTGCACATAAAACAGAGGAGAACCTGCATGTCCTCTGTTGCCACTGCTATTCTCTTGGCTTCCTCAAAAATGAGGACAAGGGACCTCAGAAGGAGTCAAATCCTAGCAGGGATGATGTCAACAGGGTAATCCAAAGAGAACTGCAAAGTCGGGAAATCGAAGGGCTCTTGCTGCAGGGACAGGACATCTGGGGGTGAGGCCACAGGACAAGTCTTGGTCTGAGCAGGTATGAGGGCACAGAAGTCCTTTACAGTGCCAGGAAGAAGGCCCGTGTCCCAGAAGTGAAGGACAGAGGTTAAGGACTGGAGAGGCTGCTGGATTGTATTGGTTTCGTTAAGGGAAATGCTGTGTAAGTGTATTTATCAGAACCTGTGCAAATGCTATGTAAGTGTATTTATCAGAACACCTGAATTTCAACAACCTTAGTTACCAAGGCCCATTCTGATTTGAAGGTAGAAGCTCCTTTTCTAAAAAACTTTTACACTTATCTATGGTTTCTCTTGCAGCAGTTTCAGTTAATCTGCAGTCAGCTTGGCCTGAAAATATTACATAGAAAATTCCAAGAATAAATAATTCATAAGTTTCAAATTGCACACAGTTCTCCTTAGCATGATGAAATCTCGCTTCTTCTCATCTGGGACATAAACATCCCTTGGTCCAGGGTGTCCACGCTGCAGACGCTGCCTGCCCATTAGTCACTTAGGAGCTGTCTCCTCAGGTTGGCTGTCATGATGCCACAGTGCTTGTGTTCAAGTAACCCCTATTTGACTTAATAATGGCCCCAAATGCAAGAGGAGTGATTTAACAAGAGGAGTGATCTGGATATGCCAAAAGCCAAAAAGTACCCCTTTAAAGTGAAAAGGGGAAAGTTCACAGTTAATTGGGAAAAACTGTGTAAACATGTGTAGGGTTCAGTATGATCTGTGGTTTCAGTCATCCATGGGGGTCGGGGGGACGCACGTCTTGAAGTGTGTCCCCGTGGATAAGGGGGACTGCTGTGAGGGCCTGTGTAGACACAGCCCTGCCCCTGTGGTAGGCCACTCACCCAGCTCCTTCAGACTTTGAGAAACATGCACCCAGGGACAGTGTCTGAGAACTGTCCCCTGGGCTGTGTACTCATGTTAAGACACAGGAGAATGGCTCCCCTTCTAATCCCATGCAGTAGCCACGGTGTATTATGCATGGGGCCTAAAGTGTATCCCTTTCAAAGTCTTAACCACACTCAGGTAGCTTTTCTAACATTGAAATGAGCACCTGTGGCTCCGTCTTGTGGACCCAGCTGCACACATGAGTGTCGATGGTCATTGCACACATGGCCATCATCAGAGTGTGCCTCTGCCACACAGGCACATGGGCCGGATGGGGAGGCTGCACAGTTGGTGGTGACCAGAGTTCAGCAGCCTATTCCTGTATAGCCTGGTGCTTCAGGTGGGAGAACTGGGGGCTGCACTGGAAAGGTATGTGTGGCCCTGTTTGTCTCCTATTCCTTACTCACCTCCAAGGCCAGGGAGTGTCTGGCCTCTGTCAGGAGCCTTGCTGACCTTACACTCTCTTGGGACAAGACACAGATGCTGCGGTGTCCACACTGCCCTGCCTCTGGTTGCCAGGGGGACTCTACAGGTCCCCCAAACTCAGCAGCATTTGCAGGGGACCTACAAGGTGTGGGCACACTGACATACAGTGCAAGCCCAGTGATCAGCAAGATCCAGGTTCTCCACCTGTAGGGGGGAGAAGGTCAGCGATGCTGAGAGCAACCAGTTAGTGGGGGTCTAGAGCTGGCTGAGAGCAGACCATTTCTGAAGTCTTTCATCTGAGTTGGGTGCACAGTATCAGTAAGAGCTGGGGATTTAGCCATTTAGAAGTACTTATTGGATCCCTTTAATATGCCAAGGGGTGTCAATACAACACACTCAGGGGCAGAGCAAGATGGCAGACCAGAAAAAAGGTTGGGCCAAATGCTCTTAGTACAACTGAGGAACGGAAGAAAGCCAGGTTGTGCCTGGTGTGGAGTCCTTGCCTGGAGCTGTCTCAGGGTATGCAGTGAGGTGGTGGGGCTGGATACAGTACACGAACTGGAGCGATGGAATTCTGAGGTACTAAGCCAGTTTCCAGGAGTGGTAGTGACTAGGAGCCACTGGCTCTGTGGTGGAGCTCTGGGAGGGGAGGAAGCCCTTCGTTTCTTAGGAGAAGCTGCAGGTTGAGTGGAAAGCCTGGAAAAGTGGGCACACCTGAGCAGTGTACAGCAGCTAGATGTGAGGACTGGTTGGAGTGGATTTGCCAGCTGTTTGGGAAGGTATTGGTAGCAGGGGGCAGTGATTATGGGAAGATGGTGGGAAGGTCGTGAGGGCAGGCCTCCTACCAGGACACAGCCTTCTGAGTTTTGCCTGCTGGGATTGTACCTCCAATCATGACAGGCTCAAGACCTCCCACACCCCATGGGAGCTATATTGTCGGGGGGTGAGGTGAAACCTGCCTCTGAAGGATTCTGGAGAGCTTTGAGATCCCAGCCCGATGGGGTCTGAATGCTAAGGGAATAATCAGGTGATCACCACAGACAATTAAGTTGGGAAACAGGTCTATGCCTGGGAACTAGAGAGAGGTTAGCAGCTGTGTTGTCCACTCCCTAAAACCACAGCATCACCTGGGGTCCTGCCAATATATTGCAACACAAATATATTCTTGCTGAAGTCAGACCCTTCTGCCATATATATATACACACACACACACACACACACACACACATATATATATAAAATTTATAAATTATATGTAATTTATAATTCATATATAAAAATATAATTATGTTTTTATTATCTATTTTTTCCTTTTTCATTTTTTCTTGTTGTGCTTGTTGTTAGTATTTTTTCCTTTTTTCTTTTTTGTTCCTTCATTTATTTGTTGCTGAGATTGCTTATTTTTGGTTATTAGAATTGATATGTTTTGTTTCTTGCTAACTTGTTTGGTTGGTTCTTTTCTTAACTTCCATTTTTAGTTTCATAAGAGCAAGGGCTCCTTAGCCAGGTGTGGTGGGTCACATCTGTTATCCTAGCACTCTAGGAGGCCAGGGCAGGTGGATTGTTTGAGCTCATGCATTCAAGACCAGCCTAAGCAAAAGTGAGATCCTGTCTCTACTAAAACTAGAAAAATTGAGGCAAGAGGATCTCTTGAGCCCATGTTGGAGGTTGCTGTGAGCTATGAGGCCATAACACTCTACCCTTTATCTGTTCTTATTTTATTATTATTTCTTTTCTTTTTTTGCTGAGAGCTGTGGGGACACAGATCTTGAGTTATAGGTAGGCCACAGCAGTAGTTTGGCTCAAGGGGGCTAAGAGACCTTTCTACATTTGGCTCTAGGAAGAAAGCGCATGATCACACCACAGAATTCTCTATTTAGTTTTCATCCCTGCTTAATTTTTCCTTCTTGATTTTTGTTTCTGCACTTTTTCTTCTCGTCCTATTTTTGGCAGAGAAACAATGTGGCTCTACTCAGGCTGGTAAGGAGTACCTGATTTCAAGGAACCCACCCATCTCAGCCCTTTAAAATCCTTGAGTTATAGGCATGGCTTAGCACTAGGCTGATCAACACCATTTCTTTCATCACTCTCATCCTTTGACCCCCTGCTCTCTTGCTCTTCAGGTTTTATTTCTGTTATTCCCCCTTCCATTTTCATTTATTTTTCTTTTCTTTTATTCTTTCCTTCTTTTTTCTCCTCCTCTTTTTCCCTGCTTGGTGTTTACATTTCTCCTCCTTTTGACCTCATACCAAGAGGCCTCTTTATCACCTAAACTCTGGAACAAGATAATTTGAATCAAAGGAAGAAGTGAGAAGGAAAAAAGAATGCCAGGAGGTGAACAAGAAGAAAGCACACACGAGGAGGAACCAACAGAAAAATTCAGGCACCATAAAAAACCGAAATAGGCCAACTCCTCCAAGGGACTACAAGGCAGCTTTTACAGAAGATTCCTCTATAAAAAATTAATTGTTGCTGTTCTCAGGGCTAAATGACCGGTGATACAGAGGAAAGCACTGCAGATGAAATGAATAGCGTGAAAAGGAGACTGAGGCTCGCTCTGGCACTCAGTAACTACCTATCTTTATTGATCCTCTTATATACTCTAAAACATCTGATGAAAGTTTAAAATGTCAAACAGTTAAAAAAGTGAAGTAAAATCACAGAAACTGCCATAAAAATTCCAGTTCAGCACAAATACTGCTGAGCACATATACAATTGATACAAATTGAGAACATTTTGGGTGGTGCCTGTGGCTCAAAGGAGTAGGGCGCTGGCCCCATATGCCAGAGGTGGTGGCCCCAGCCAAAAAAAAAAAAAGAGAGAGAGAGAACATTTTGCTTGGGGCTAAATCACAAGGGCACCAGGCTATCTGTTACATTAGCCCATTTCCTTAAATTAAACTAGCAACTATTGTGTTAATGAGGAGAAAGGAGCAGAGTACAGGGCTGCGACAGGTGTTCAGCCCCCAGCTACGGCCCAGCATGGCCCTCCAGAACATTCCTTTCTGTGAACATTTCTGCTTTTCCGCAGGCCCGGGTATGTCCTCAGAGTAAGGGAATTCCATCTTAGGGCCACGTTCCTTGGGGAGCACATGAGGCCAAACTGCCATGTCTGAGCATGGGGAGCTGTACCCCTTCAATTAATGGATTTGACAGAAAGGGAATTTTAAATATGGATGATTAAGACAATAAAAAGAATGGATAAGAAAATGGAAAGACAAAATCCATATGTGGATGATATAGAATAGAAATTGGTTATGGCGGAATTTAAGGAAATGAAGGACACAAATCAGGGAATGTAAAGGTGCAGTAGAAAGTATCAAAAATAGATTAGAGCATGGAGAAGAAAGAACATCAGAGCTAGAGGATAAAGTTTTCGAGTTAACTGAGGTAGTTACAGAGGAAGAAAAGAAGAGAGAGAAAGCAGAGCAGGCACTTAGAGAACTATAAGACTCCACAAAGCATTCACACATAGGAATGCTAGGAATTCCTGAAGAGGAAGAAGATTGTCCCAAATGTATGGAAGCCCCACTGGAGATATGATCATAAAGAAAACATCCCAGATTTTACTAAAGATCCTGAAGCTCTCCTTTCAGATGGATATCGAACCTTGGGTCATCTCAACTCCAACAGAGCTTCCCCAAGACATGTTGTAATGAACCTGTCCAAAGTCAAGATAAGGAGAAAATTTTGCAAGCAGCCAGGAGTAAGTGTCATCTGACCAACAAGGGCAGAACCATTAGGATGACAGCAGACTTCTCAACTGAAACTTTCCAAGCTAAAGAGCATGGTCATCCACCTTCACCATCCTTAAACAAAATAATTTTCAGCCCAGAATTCTGTATCGTGCTAAACTAAGTTTCAGAATTGATGGAGAAATCAAATCTTTTGCAGATATACAAGCACTGAGACAATTTGCCACAACAAGACCAGCTCTACAGGAAATACTTAGACCTATTTTCAACATTGGACCACTAGCAAAGTAAACACCCAGAAGCCAAAGGCCAAAAGTTATCTTCCACAATGACGCGAAGGATAAAACTACGTAGCAGACTTTCTCACAAGATGAATAATACTCTGCCATGCTTAGTGATATTCTCAATAAATATCAATGGATTGAATTCCTCACTGAAGAGACACAAGCTGCCTGACAAGAAAAAGCACAAGCCTTCCATATGCTGTCCTCAGGAGACACACCTAGCCCTGAAGGACAAATCAAGATTCAGGATTAAGGGATCAAAAACAGTATTTTAAGCAAATGGAAATCAGAAGAAAGGAGATGTAATCTTATTCTCAGATACAAGTGGATTCATAGCAACTGTAGTGGAGAAAGATACAGATGAACACTTTTTACTGGTCAAAGGAACAATACAAGAACGCATCTCAATTTTAAACATTTATGCACCTTACTTAAGTGCTCCCAGATTTGTGAAACAGAACCTGAAGGTTCTGAGCAATATAATATCCCATAACACCATAATAGCTAAGGACTTTAATACCCCTCTGATAGACCTGGACAGATCCTTTAAACAGAAATAAAACAAGGATACAAAGGACTTAAATGTGACCCTAGAAGAAATGGGATTAATAGACATATACAGAACACGCCTTCCCAAAGCAAAAGAATATACTTTTTTTCTCATCAGCTCATGGCACATACTCCAAAATAGGTCACATTCTAGGATAAAAATCAAACCTCAGCAAAATTAAAGGAATAGAAATTATATCTTGTCTCATCTCAGACCACAAGTCTAAAAGGTGGAACTCAACTCCAACAAAAATGTGCATCCCCACACAAAGGTATGGAAATTCAACAACCTTATGCTGAATAATAGTTGGGTTTAGGAAGTGGTAAAAGAGGAAATTGTTAAATTCCTCGAACATAACAACAATGAAGAAACAAGTTACCCAAACCTGTGGGATACATCAGAAGCAGTCCTGAGAGGAAAATTTATTGCACTGAATGCCTACTTCGAAAAACAGAAAGTGAGCACTTCAATATACTCACAAACCAACGTATGGAATTGGAAAAAGAATAACAATATAACCCTACACCCAGCAGAAGAAAAGAAATAACCAAAATTAAATCAGAGTTGAAAACAAAAGAATCATTCAGAAAATTAATGAAACAAAAAGTTGTTTTTGTTTTTTTGAGACAGAGTCTCACTATATCACCCTTGGTAGAGTGTCATGTCATCACAGCAACCTCAAACTCTTAGGCTTAAGCAATTCTCTTGCCTCAGCTTCCTGAGTAGCTGGGACTACAGACACCGGAAAGTTGGTTTTTTGAAAAAATAAATAATATGGATAAATGTTTAGCCAGACTAACTAGATACAGAAAAGTAAAATCTCTAGTAACCTTAACCAGAAACAATAAAAGGGAAGTAACAACAGATGCCACAGAGATAGAAGAGATTATCACTGAATACTACAAGAAACTCTATGTCCAGAAATTTGACAATGTGGAAGAAATGGATCAATACTTGGAATCACACCCTCTCCTTAAACTTAATCAGGAAGAAATAAATCTCCTGAACAGACCAGTTTCAAGCACTGAGATCAAAGAAACAATAAAAAATCTCCCCCAATGTTGGTGCCACTGTGGCATCTCATCACTGTGTGAATAAAACAGCCGGGACACTGATAAAAGTACAAATGCTTGCAAGAGGTGGACTTTCCATAGGTGCAGGGAAGCCCCAAGTAACCTCTGCCATGGCCTTTTATGGAAACAGTATACAACAGGCATGGGGGGGGGCCCACATAGGGACTACGTGCTTAATGATCGATAAGTGCTCTTTTCCCATGGGCTTGACTCCCACCCTGTTGCACCACAAATGTTCAAGGTTCAACACCTGCTTGCTAAGGAATGACCAATCTTATCTCATTAACTTATGCAGTTGCTTGAGGGCTTGTCTCTGGGTTGCAAAACATCTCCATGCCAACTCAGAGATTGCCCTGCTCCCAGCACCTCCCTTAAAACTGGTGACTGCTTTTATAAGTCTGGTGCTCAGTCTCCTACACCCCAACACATTCTATGAAGTAAACATAACCCTGATACCAAAACTGTGAAAAGCCTCAGCTACAAAGGAGACCTTCAGGCCAATTTCACTAATGAATAGTGATGCAAAATTTTCAATAAGATCCTAGCCAATAGATTACAGCTTCTCATTAAAAAATTTATACATCATGATCCAGCAGGTTTCATTCCAGGGATGCAAGGCTGGTTTAACATATGCGAGTCCATAAACATAATTGACCATATCAACAGAAGCAAATGGAAAGACCATATGATCATCTCCATAAATGCAGAAAAAGCATTTGATAAAATTCAGCACCCTTTTCTAATTAGAACACTTAAGAATTTAGGAATAGGTGGAACATTTCTGAATCTGATCAAAGCCATCTATAACAAACTCACAGCTAATATTATACTGAATGGAGTAAAACTGAAAGCTTTTTCACTTAGAACTGGAACCAGACGAGGTTGTCCTCTAGCATCACTACTATTCGACACAGTGCTGGAAGTTCTAGCCAATACAGCAGGCAAGAGAAGGTAATAAAGGGCATCCAAATGGGAGCAGAGGAGGTCAAACTCTCCCTCTTTGCCAACGATATGATCATATGCTTAGAGAACCCCAAAAACTCAACCATAAGACTCCTTGAAGTGATCAAAAAATACAGTAATGTCTCAGAATATAAAATCAGTGTCCACAAATCAGTAGGTTTTTTTTTTTATGCTAGTAACAGGCAAGATGAGAAGCTAATCAAAGATACAATTCTCTTCATCATAGTTTCAAAGAAAATGAAATACCTAGTAATATACCTAACAAACGAGGAGAAGGACCTCTATAAAGAAAATTATGAACCCTAAGAAAAGAAATATCAGAAGATATTGACAAATGGAAGAACATACCATGCTCATGGCAGAGAAGATCCAACATTATGAAAATGTCTGTACTTCCCAAAGCCATCTACAGATTCGATGCAATTCTCATTAAAATACCAACATCATACTTTCAAGATTTGGAAAAAAATAGTTCTTTGTTTTATATGGAACCAGAAAAAAACCCGTATAGCTAAGGCAATTTTATTCTAGTAATAAAAACAAGGCTGGGAGCATCAGCCTACCAGACTTGAGGCTGTACTATAAGGCCATAGTGGTCAAAACAGCATGGTATTGGCACAGATATGGAGGTATAGACATCTAATACTAAATAGAAAACCATGAGATGAAACTAATATCTTACAGCCACCTGATCTTTGACAAACCAAACAAGCACATACACTGGGGGAAAGATTCTCTATTCAATAAATAGAGCTAGGGGGTGGCACCTGTGGCTCAAAAGGATAGGGCATGGGCCCCATGTGCCAGAGGTGGTGGGTTCAAACCCAGCCCCGGCCAAAATAAATAAATAAATAGTGCTAGGAGTACTGGACAACCACGTGCAAAAGACTGAAACTGGACCCGCACCTTTCTCCACTCACTAAAATTGATTCAAGATGGATAAAAGATCTGAACTAAGGCATGAAATAATAAAAATCCTCAAAGAAAGTGTGGGGAAAACACTTGAAGGCATCAGCCTCAGGAAAGACTTTATGAAGAAGACTCCAGTATCAATTGCAAGAACAACAAAAATAAACAAATGGGACTTAATTAAACTGAAAAGCTTCTCCTGTACAGCTAAGGAGACAACAACCAAAGCAAAAAGACAGCCATCAGATTGGGAAAAGATATTTGCATATTAATAAATTGGACAAAAGCTTGATAAATATAATCTACAGTGAACTCAAATTAAGCACCAAAAATCCCTTATATCAATGGGCAAGTGAGATGAATAGGACCTTCCCTAAAGAAGACAGACGAATGGCTAACAAACACGTGAAAAAAATGCTCATCATCCCTAATCATCCAAGAAATGCAAATTATAATCACCCTGAGTTATCACCTAGCCCCAGTGAAAATGGCCCACATCAAAAAGTGTCAAAGCTGCAGATGGGGGCTTGGATGTGGCGAGCAGGGAACACTTTTACACTGCTGATGGGACTGCAAACTAATCCAGCCTTTTGGAAGGATGTATGGAGAACCCTCAAAGAACTCAAACTAGACCTCCCATTTGATCCTGCAATCCCATTACTGGGTATCTACCCAGAAGGAAAAAAATATTATTTTATCTTAAGGACATCTGTACTAGTCTGTTTATTGCAGCTCAATTTACAGTCGCCAACAACGTAAATGCTCACCAACCCAGGAATGGATTAACAAGCTGTGGTATATGTACACCATGGAATACTATTCAGCCATTAAAAATATGGAGACTTTACATCTTTTGTATTAATCTGGATGGATGTGGAACACATTCTTCTTAGTAAAGCATCACAAGAATGGAGAAGCAAGAATCCAATGTACTCAATTCTGGTATGAGGGCAGTTGATGCTAGTACATGGTATGGGGTGGGGGAACAGGGGAGCAGAGAGGGGAGGAGAGAAAGGGGTGGGGGGGCCACAGAGGTCTCTTGGAGGTGGGACACAATTATAAGAAGGACTTTATGTAACAAATGTGAGCAGTGTAACTGGTTCTTTGTACCCTCAATGATTCCCCAACAGTAAAAAATAAAGAAATAAAAAAAAAACAAACGCATGCAGGTCCTGCTCAAGAGCATTGACTCTCACATGTGACTTGGTATAAGATGGAGGACATGACCGATACCCAAGAGCAGGGTACGAGTGGGGCTTCCTCCTCTTTTAGGAGGTTGCAAGAGAAGATTGGGCTTGGGGTGTCCAGCCAAGGGAGATGCAGGAGTGTGGGTGTAGAGTGGCATGGCCAGTTGTACAGTTTGAGGTAGAGAAGTGGAGAGGTGGTGGCTAATGTGAGAGGGGTTAGTTGGAAGACGGTCTGTGCTCGCCGCATGGCTAGAAGGTAGGGGAGCGAGGCTTGGCAGTGCTGGAGGCTGTGGACAAGCCCATGTTCAAGAAGCAGTGATGGGACAGGCTACCTGGGGTCCTATTGTTCAGGTTTCAGAGTGCAAAGAGGCCATGTCCAATGGGAGTAGGTGCTTCTAGTAAGATTCAGGGGGAGTCAGAGCCCCAACTGTCCACCAGAGTGGGTGTTCACTAAGAATCTAGGTAATTTTCCCTCATGTTCCCTGCTGTCCTCACGGTCACTAAGATTCATGTTTCTTGGTGCATAGGGAATAGAGAATAGTGTGGGCTGCCTCAGAAGGTGGCTTTAAGAATACTCACAGACAGTGGTTGCTTTGGGACCTTGTGCTGTTGTACTCATTAAAAAAATTATTAAGGGTCCCAAAGAGTTTTTGTTATATGGGTAATAGCTATCATTATTGAGTTTGTTAAAGGTTGGAACTGAGCATTTTGAAATAGTTTATCTATGCATTATAAGTAACAGGAGTAAGGCTGAGGCAGGAGGATCACTTGAACAGAGGAGTTGGAGTCTACAGTAAGCTATAATGCCACCACTGCACTCTAGCCTGGGTGACAGAGTGAAACACTCTCTCAAAAAAGTAAATTAATTTAAAAAAAAAACAGAATAAGCCAATTACATGTTAATAAACATAATATTTCTAATGGAAAATAACTTTGTCAAAACCAAATAACAGCTTAATGAGAAGAGTAGCACTGTTTAAAATGTTTGCCAGGCCTCTTGGTGTTGGGCTGAATAGACAGCCAGCTGGATCCTCTGCCTCTGCCTCCAGTCTGCCCCAGTATGGTGACGTGCAGGAAGGTCTTCTCGTCTCTCACAGATATGCCATTGCTAAAGGAGTGTCCTATAGATCCCCTGAGAGTCCTCTAGCTACACTGTCAGAGTGCAGTCTACAGATGTTGATGGGACCGTAAAGGACGAGCGTTTGAGTGTCCAGCAGTACACGCCTTTTGCCTCCCCTCAGGTGAGCCTCTGGCCCACCAGATCCCCTTCATCTGTACCTCGCTGTGCTAAGCTCACTCCCATGTGTTTTGTCTGCTCTGTGCTACCTTGCTCACTCTGCAGCACACCATGCCCTGGGAACTGGGTGGATAGCCATAGGTCAGAACCCATGGAGAGCACCTGGGAACTGGGTGGATGGCCTGCAGGTCAGGACCTATGGAGAGCACCTGGGAACTATGTGGACAGCCTGCAGGTCAGGACCTATGGAGAGCACCTGGGAACTGGGTGGACAGCCTGCAGGTCAGGACCTATGGAGAGCACCTGGGAACTGGGTGGACGGCCTGCAGGTCAGGACCCATGGAAAGCACCTGGGAACTGAGTGGACGGCCTGTAGGCCAGAACACAGGAAGAGGACTGGGGAACTAGATGGATGGCCTGTAGGCTGGGACCCATGGAGAGCACCTGGGAACTGGGTGGACAGCCTGCAGGCTGGGATCCTGAAGAGCAGCTGGGAACTGGATGGACGGCCTACAGGCCAGAACTCATGGAGAACACTGGGGAACTGGGTGGACAGCCTTCAGGCTTGGACCCTGAAGAGCACCCGAGTGTCTCGGAAGTGGCCTGGTGTGCTGTTCTGCTTGGGTCCACCTTCCTACATTCCTGGAACTCTTTCTCAGTTGCCACTTAGAATCTGGGAGCCAGAAGTTGCCTCAGGAATTTCTCAGCTTCCCCTTCCCAGGACAGCACCCTGTCAGGGAGGATTCAGCCTCACCCTGTAGGCCCCAGAAGCACAGTGTGGTCCCATCTTGGCCAGAGCTACAGCTTTCCTCCCTGTCCCCACAGCCCTCCCTCAGCACATCAACCCTGCAGGCTCCTTTCCACTCTGATGGGCTTTAGCTGCAAAGGTTGCGGAAGTGGCCTAGGAATTATTCTTGATCTGTTAGCAAGGTTTGATGACATTGTTTGTCTAGACTCTCTCAAGTTTGGTATCTGTGCTTTGGGTTTCTGCTTTGTATTTATTCTCTATCTTTTTTTTTTTTAATACTGAGCCAGCATAATAATCTACCTTAGAATCAGGAAGGCCTAGGGGAGGCCTGTAACCCCAAGTAAGCTATTTATTTCTTCTGAGTATCTTTTTGTTCTTCCAATCTATAAACTGAGATAATTTGGCTGTAAATAATTCCTACTGTAAAGCACAGCAGTAAGGATTAGTGACCCTGCGCGTAGTAGGTGCTTAATAAATAACTTTCATGTCATTGTCACTGTTTCTCTTTCATCAGGGGTTTCTTGGCCCCTTGAATGAAGTGCTTTCATTACTATCAGCCATGCATTTCCTAGAAGTGTCCTCTAGCGTCATTTGGAGGTTTGTGTAAGAGGATCTCAGTTGGCTCTTGTACAAGAGAGGCTTACCACTGCCAACCCTGTGTGAAGGCCCAGGGAGCTGGCTCCTAGAAAAGTCCAGTGAGTGGCCAGTGTTCCTGGCCTGGACTGGAACCTGAAACGGAGGTCTTCTGACTCTCAGCCCTTCATTCCCATTGGCCCTGTGTTCTTGGTTGCCCAGGACTCTGAATGCTGACCAAAGCATTGCTGATGTCCACAAGGCCCTCACTTTCTTAGCACCTCCTGGGAATACCACACAGTGGGCTGCTTCAGAGCAGCCACAGCATAGGGACTGGCCTGGGAAGGCATCCAGCCAGCCCATGGTACCCACCTAGCCAGAGCATCCTTTCCACTGAATGGGAATTCCAGGCAGAGAACAGCAGGAGCGTGCTAACATGCAGTCTTACTTTCTTCACTGGTAGGGGAACTCCAGTTTTATTTGGGGTAGCAAAGAATTCTGCTGCCATCCACTCTCTAGCCTCTTTGCAGCTACGGGTGGCCAAGTGACCTCATTCTGTGTGCAGAGGATCTGCTGGGGGCCCTCACCCGGGGACCTGCCTCCTGGTCCTCTCCAGCTTTCTGAAGTGTGGGCATGGGAGTGTGAGCTTCAGCACTCTGCTCAAGCAAAGGCAACCTTGAGGAGGGAAGCCACACACAGGGACAGCAGAGCAGAAAGACACAGGAGTTGGAGGCCCTGCAGACGATGGGGTCACCATGCCACTGGGAACTATTTGTGCTTTGGTTTCTTTTGTGAGAAAAGGACTTCCCTGTGGTTTGAGCCAAGATTGTTATTATCTATAGCTGAATCTAAGCCTAGCAATAAAGAGTCCCTTGAAATGTATTTTGTTATCTGACATCTGATCTAAGGCACAATTAAGAACTCCCCTGATTGCGTTTCTCCTCCAAGCAGCCCTCCTGCAACACATCTTGAGTCACTCTTACATGTGGGTGCTGTGCCAGTGCCTTCCCATCTCTGCTGTTGAGATGAGAGATTGGGCTCTGAGGACCTGGCTTCCCTGTGTTAGAAGACTTCCTGGAGATCCACTGGATAAGGCCACTGGAGGGGGCAAAGCACACAGAGAGAGGCAGGGGACCTCTGGATCCCTTTGGCTTCCGTCTTGGTGCTGGGGGGCTGGAGTTGGGGGAGGGCTGGGAACGGTGTATGTGGTGGGGTTGGGGTACCTCTAAACACCCCACAGGAAAAGCCCTAGAGAAGAAATCTCACTCTTCTGCCCCCGGTGGCCTCTGCTCCCTCCACAGGCTCCTACTTCAGAGGGCTCAGAGCCTCCAAGCAGAGTTAGAGAAGTAGAAATACTCTAGTCTGGACATTTTGGTCACCTGTGGGTCGTGACCCCTTTGTAACAATGAAAGTACATCTTGGTATTAGGGCGGTTGAGAACCACTGCCTAGAGGGATGGCATTCTGAAAGTTATTAGGAGAGGGGCAGAAAAAACAAACATCCCAGGGGTTGGGCTTACTTCCCCGCCTCAGGCCCTTCCTCTGTGGCTTCCTCTGCCAAGGGCCTGAGCCTGGCCACCCCTGTAAGTATGAGCAACTGTCATGTGGATCCCCTAGGAAGAAGGTGGGCAAGTCAGCTCCTTGTCTCGTTGCAGTGCTGCTGCCACAGTGAGGACACAGTACCATGCTCAGTCCCACAGCCAGACTTCAAGTGTGCTCTGAGCTCGGGACACAGACAGAATAGTTTCCCCCACGTGCTAGGAACTCATGACCTAGTGAGAGCACTGGCTCACTGGCCAGCTCATTTTAGTGTAGTAGGGTGAAGGCACACATCCGAGTGGCTGGCTCACTCTCTAGGGTCCGTGGAGGCTTCTTGAAGGAGGTGCTGGTGTGTGATAGAGAGGTTCTAGGCATTATCCTTGCTGAGGCTGTGGGGAAGCTGGCTGTAGCAGGCAGCTCCTGTGGGCAGATATAATGTGGAGATGGGCCAGGCAAGGTGGCCAGGGCACTGAGGGGCCTGGGCTGCTGGCTGCAAGTGGCTGCAGGTGCTGAGGTAAGCAGGGCCATGGAGATGACTGGGGCATCTAAGTGGTCACCATGCCAGCTGACCGGCCTGTCAATGGGAAGTGGCAGCTGACCAGCTGCCCTGCCTCACGTCTTACTGAGGATGGAGCACTGCAGGCCCAGCTCTGGTCGCTCCATGTTCCTTGGCCAGAAAGGGATGACATTCTCTGGACTTAGAAGTTGAAGACCCCCAGGCCTTGGCGCGCCTGCTTGTTAGGGCTTCTCAGAGCTTGAGGCCCCACCCTGTTCCTGCGAGCCTCTGCCCTGGCCAGTGCAGGAGCAAACTGTGCCCTTTACCCCTGCGTCCTCACACTGTTAGCACATGCAGTGGCCGAATTTTCCAACCACCTGGAGACAACCTGTTCTTGGCTAGTGTCACCCTTGGGGTTCTGGGAGCCTTGCAGCAGGGTGCTCCCATAGACCACTGCTGCCTTTCTTTCTCTGCCTTTCTAATACCTCCTTCCTGCAGTCTCAAGCTGAGGACTCTGAGTGTCAGAGCATCATTTATGTGAAGGAGCCTGTTGCCACAGCAACCCCAGCAGATGGCCTGGTGCCTGGCCTGCAGTCTCTGACTGGGTGGTCCACAGAAAGCACTCAAGCGGGCAGCATGGGGTGGGGAGGCAGTTGTGTTTGTGCTTTGCTGGTAGTTCTGGCAGAAGACTCAGCGAGGGGGCTGCACCGGTAGCCCTGAGCTGCCGGCAGCATCGGCAGGCTCTCTGTCCGGGGTTTGAGGCTTACCATGGCTATTGCTGTTTTCCCTGCTGTCTCTGTAGCCCATGTGTTGAGGGCCAGTTTGACAGTTTGCGGGGCTTCCCTGGATCATGGGCCAGCTGCTTGGAAAATGGCTGGCTTTTCTGGGGACAGAGAAGGGCTGCTGCTGGAAAGTGAACTGAGGAGTTGTTACCAGTTTGGACAAATAATAAACAGCTGAACAAGGGCTGCAGGTTCAGTCACATCCCAGGCACACAAATGCCCCTTACAAGTGGGCTGGGGCCCAGAGTCAGCTCTGGCTCTCCTTATAGACTGCTGTGGTCCTGTGGGGCTGAGTGACGCAGGCGTACCATGTCCCTCGGGGTTTGGGAAGAGACCACAGAGTGGCACCCACAGAGCAGGCATAGTGGTCAGACCAGCTGTGCAGCTGCCTTGCACTGCCCTAGGGCTTCTAGAGGCCCCGGGGGCAGCATAGGGGGGAGGCCTGGAGAACAGGCCACCAAGGTGCTACTTACTTCACTCCCACTTCACACAAAGCAAACCCTTATTTCTGTGCATATCACTGTGAGAGTTGGCTCTGAAAGCCACTGTGCTAGATGGTCTCTGTGAAGCCCTCAAAATCATCATTGTAAGATTTTGTGATTAACTGTATAACTTAACACATTACAGCTCTTTGGGTGCCTTAGTCTTTCTAGATGTGATTCTGAGCAATTCAGAAATACAAAGGTTCTCAGTCTGTTTCTGTCCCTAACCCACCTCAGCCCGATGGCCCTTCCTCAGAGTCACAGGGCCTCACTTTGCCTGGGATCCCAGGTGAGAGGCATGGGGGGTGCAGAAGTGCCTGCTGTGTGGCCCTGTGCTCTCGGTGAAGAAGGAGCTGAGAGGTTTTGTGGGCAGTGTCCATAAGGATTGAGGTTTGGCTGGGGAGGAAGGGGGTGGTGTGAGTCACTCAGCGGCCACTGGGTCCTGAGCAGCACTTTGGGTTCTGAGTGACAAGGTAGTGCCCCATTCCCCAGGACATAATACGCTAGCAGGGGGACAGACAATAAACAGACAGGCAAGCAGCCACTGATGACACAGGTGCTGGCAGGTTTCAGAGGGTGAGGTAGACTGTGTTGGACAGGGCTGGGGTGTTTTCTTAGCTAGGTCTGTGGAGCCTTCCTAAGACAGTGCATGGAGCTGAGGTGGCGGCAGTCCTGGGACCCCCATTAAGGGGTAGATCTTGATTGCAGCTTGGATGGATCTGAAGGAGGAAATCTGAATCTAAGTTCTGGGGAGATCTTTGAGCAGAAGGAAGAGCTAAATGGCAGGGCCTCAGGGGGAGATGCACTTTCTGTGGGAAGCAGGTGGAGATGAGATGTGTTTGGGGTTATGGTGGCTTATTGATGGGTTTGAGGGTTAAATCAGAGAGAGGAGCTGGCTCAAGGAGGGCTGTGGGCCCTTGCCCTGAACTACCACATATGAGAAGCAAGAGGAGGCTGGGGCCTGGTTATGGGAGGCAGACTTAGTCCTGTTCCAGAGCTTCTAGCTCCCAGAGCTCCCATGATGGTCCTTTGTTCTGGGCCTGAGCCAGGGCATTTGATTGATGCCTGGGACCTGTGATGGCTATCCCATGGAACCTGTGGCACGGATGCTGCCAGGGTGGGTGCGTGCCACCTGTGCAGTCCTGCAGGTGGGTAGGTGTCACCTGTGTGGTCCCATGGGGTGGGAGGGTGTCACCTATGCAGTCCTGCGGGTGGGTAGGTGTCACCTGTGCAGTCCTGCAGATGCATAGGTGTCACCTGTGCAGTCCTGCGGGGGGGGTAGGTGTCACCTGTGCGGTCCCGCAAGATGGGTGGGTGCCACCTATACAGTCCTGCAGGTGGGTAGATGTCACCTGTGCGGTCCCGCGGGTGGGTAGGTGTCACCTGTGCGGTCCCGCGGGGTGGGTGGATGCCACCTGTGCGGTCCCGCGGGGTGGGTAGGCGCCACCTGTGCAGTCCCGTGGGCTGGGTAGGCATCACCTGTGTGGTCCCGCAGGGTGGGTGGGAGCCACCTGTGCGGTCCCGCGGGGTGGGTGGGTGCCACCTGTGCGGTCCCGCGGGGTGGGTGGGCGCCACCTGTGCGGTCCCGCGGGGTGGGTGTCACCTGTGTGGTGCCACAGGGTGGGTGGGTGCCACCTATACAGTCCTGCAGGTGGGTAGGTGTCGCTTGTGCGGTCCCACGGGGTGGGTGGGTGCCGCCTGTGTGGTCCTGTGGGGTGGGTGGGTGCCGCCTGTGCAGTCCCGCAGGGTGGGTGGCTGCCACCTGTGCGGTCCCACGGGGTAGGTCGGTGTCACCCATGCAGTCCCGCGGGGTGGGTAGGTGTCACCTGTGCAGTCCCACAGGGTGGGTGGGTGCCACCTGTGCAGTCCCTTGGGATGGGTGGGTGCTGCCTGTGCGGTCCTGTGGGGTCGGTGGATGCCACCTGTCCAATCTTGCACTGTGTGTGGCTGGCTGCTCCTCTGCTCTAGGTCAGGCCTGAGGGGCCTTCTTGTTTGCTGCAGATCCCCCTCTGTGGAGTATTTTCTTCATGACCGCTCAGCCCCAGCACTGGCCCTGCTTTGGTACAGGTCTGGTGAGCTAGTCTCTCTTCACTTGCAGTGCAACGTCTCACAGGGACTGGAAAGCCTGCTACAAAACCCTCGAAAACATCATAGGTAAAGTGGGTTTCTAATTCACAGAAGCCATCTAGCCCAGTCTCTTAACTCTATCCAGAAGATCATCCCACAATATCCTCACCAAATGGCCCTGATCTTGATCTCTCACACCACATGGTGCTCCCGACTTCACAGTGTAGTTTGGTTTTTTCTCTGAGTTAGAACTTTCCCAATGCCAGGCATCCTTGGAAACCCTCCTAAATGACACTGCCTCAGCCCTGCAGAGGTGCACGGACCCTTCTGGTTGACACTCAGGTTTTAAGACACAGAGGATGGAGCTTGTGCCCCTTTGCTTCTGCACAAGCCACTTTCCAGACTTCGTTCCTTATTCTCGTCTGCATGTGACCATGACTTAGAAACTTGCAACCCTGGCTACTGCCCACTTCAGGAGCCACTGTGCTTTGTCTTTCTTAGATTCAAGGCCTGAAAGTGAGCCCAGCTACCTGGCTGCAGCGCAGTGTCCATGGCGTGCCCCGGACACTTCTGTCTGCCATTGTGTCTGTCTCAGGTGAAAGTGGTGCTGGCTGGGAGGGTTGGGAGTAATTTCCTTTTCTCAAATGGCTCTTATTTCCTAAAAGTCTCTTCAGCTGATTTCATTTTTAATTGAGTGATCTCTAAGCTTTGACTAGAGCAGTATATAATCATTTGGAATCCTGAGCGTAGGAAGTGTCCCCTCTGCTCTCTGTCACTGAGGTGTCTAGTGGCCCTGTGTGACTCATTCTTATTCTCTGCCGTATCTACCTCTGAGGGAGGAACTGGCAACACTGCTTCCAGGGCCCTAGCCTGCCTGGGCTGAGGTCAACAAAGACATTCTGCATGCCTGATAGCTCCCATCTCCTGCTCAGGAATTGCTATAAAGGCCATCAATCCAGTGAGTCCTGGTACTTTAATAATAATTATTACAAAAAATGAATAATGCCAGTGCAGTAATAGCAGGGCTCCAGATTGAGAGGGGGAGAGTCTATAGGTACATTTGCTTATAAAAGGAACCCTTAGAGCCAGCAAATCTACCTGGACTTAGTAACTAAGCACCTCTAAGGGGCAATGCTTCACAGAATGCCTTGGTGGGGCCAGACCCCTTGAGCAGAGTGGAGGTGCACTGACTCCATGGGGCATTCTGCACAGCCCTGTCCCAGGCTTAGGGGAGAGGCAGCCCACCTCTGGGGACATGCACTTGGAGCCCTGGTGTTCTGAATGCAGAGGGGGTGCTGATGGGCAGGGTAGGAAGCAGTGGCCCTGTAGGGTGGCCCTGCCCTGGGCTCAGGCCTGTGCTGTCATCTGTGAGAGCTTCCCAAGACCTGCTGGGAGGGCTGCTGTGTACTTGGGAGCTGTGCTTGGCTGTTACTGGGTCTCTGTTCTCATGATTATCCCTCTCTGAATGGGGATTAGCTGTGTCACAGCAGCACCTCAGACACCTCCTGAGGTGTCCTTCTCTGTACCCCATATCTCCCCCCTTCTTGGTCAAGGCTGTATGTTTTTCTTAGACATAAGCTGGGACTGACCAGGGAAGCCCTGAAGAAGTGAGGTAGCTCTCCTCTGGGACGGGTCTTTCCCGGTGTTTGCCAGTGTTCCGTGGAGGCCGATGGGGGCACATGAAATGAATTAGAGGGTCTTTTCAGGAAAGCAGCTTCACTGCTTCTTGGGCCTTTTGAGACTCATGAATAGCTCAAGTCTTTACATAGCAAAGGACAGACGTTAAAGTTAGGGAGGAAAGGGACAGAAAATGTAGGGTGGATGCTGTGTAGAGGCATGGGGTGGATGTGAGCTGCACTGGAGAGTCAGGAAGAGATGGGAAGAGGGGCTCCATTCTATACCGTGAGGTCTGTGGTTCCATTCTATACCGTGAGATCTGTGGGGGCAGCGTCCATTTTGTTCCTTGGTGTGGCCTCAGCCCTCAGCACCTTTTTTTCTGCCAGTCACTTATCCCACTCACCAGAGTACCTACTATTAACAATTTGTAATGTATCTTTTCAAAAACTTAAAATGTACATTCAAGCATCTATTTTACCCACATGGAATCATACCACATTGTTCTGCAAGACACCCAGCAGGCTGTCCGGCCAGTGGGAGGAAGCATGAGTGTGAGCACCCACCAGACTGAGCAGGGGGCTGGTGAAGGGGCAGGGCTGCCGTGTCACAGAGGTCTGGAAGAGCCGCAGCAGGCTGGTGACCAGGCCAGGGCTTTGTTTGTTGTTGCCCACAATCCATGTGGCGGGGCCACACAGGCCGGCAAGAGAGGGGCTACAGTGGTCCTCCTGCATGAGCACAGGCGAGCGGAGATCTGGGGGCAGTGCTGAGACTCATGCAACAATAGCTGCCTTCTGTTCATCTCTTTATTTAATTTAAAAAGCCATGTATGCACATGTGGCAAAACGTTTAAGTCAATGGAAAATTGAACACCTTATTTCTGCCAACCCCTTATCCCACTCACCAGAGAGTAGCTGCTGTTAACACTTTTCTTATGTATTCTTTCAAAAAAATGTAATGCATATTCAAGCATATATTTTACCCAAATGGAATCATACTATATTGTTCTGAAGCTTGCTTTTTTCACCTTAATAATATGTCTTGCAGTTCTTTCTCTGTCAGTATCTATAAACCTTTCTCATTCTTGTTAACGGTTGCATAGCTAAAATCATAGATTCTTCAAGCTAGTTGGAACTTTCAAATCAATGTGATCTAATTGCCTCATTTAGCTAGAACCTGGAGAGGTGAGGTGACTTGCCAGAGGGCACAGTGAGTTAGTGAAAGGGAGGGATTCCTCTGAGAACGGTTTAGCAGGAAGAGCTTCAGAGGGGCTGGGCATTGGGGATGACAGAGGAACGACCATTACTGCCAGCTGCATTTCCTCAGCAGCAGCATCTGTGCCCATCATTCTAGGCTGTTTGCAGCAGGGGAAAGGAGGGAGGCTTGAGAGAGGTCATGGTAGCCCTCTGCACACGCTAAAGTTGAATTCACAAGGTGGCTGAGTGGAAATGTTATTCTGGCCAGTAGAAATGTGTGTTCAAGTTTTAGTAAGAGGCCCTCTGTCCTGATTGACAGAACAAAGCACTCATTATTTGGAGTGCAAGTGTCTTCCTGTAAGTCACTAGATTTTGGTGCATTCTTTTGTAGTTTCTGGCATTGGAGCAGAGCTTGGTGGCAAGTGGTCCTGGGCTGCATTTCCTGTACCCACCCCCACTGCTGCCTGTTCCCTCTGGCCTCCCACCATGTGACATAGGTCAGTGGGACAGAAGAGTGAGGAGCGCCTTCTAAAGGCCTGCAGGGCTGTTCTGTGTAAAGATGCCTCTTGCCACACTTAGAATGGGCAGAAGATGGGACCTGCTGCCTCAGAGGTACTGAAAGACCGTGGCATTTGTGTGCAGGTGAGAGCTGGGGGCCACGGTCTGGGGTGCATGTGCCCCCCAGCATTGCCCACTTGCCAGGGTATAGGATGGGAAACACAGACTAGAAAGGGCACTTCGTCCTAGGACATTAGCTTTACATGAAGCTTTGAGGGAGAAATGCTATTTTTATATTAAAGCAAACACTGATATTATCGGCTAGCATGGAAAAGTCAAGTTACTTTTCAAGATAAAACAAGCAATTTCAAAGCGATTTTATCCTTCCTTGCCTCCAGCAACTTCAAGCTTTAACCCCTAGACCCTGGAGGTTCTCTCTCCTCTGCTCTTTGGAACTTTGTTGAAAAGTACTTTAGTTAGATTGGGGTAGTTTTCTCAAGAAAGTGTAAGTTTTTCTTAATGATACACATGGTATAGAACTAGGATCAGGAAATGGCAGGACCCCGGGCAGCTGCAGGCCAGGTCTGTGCTCCTGCTGTGCCGCACACCTTTGCTCCCTTCTCCCTGCTTCCTACAGCTGTGCTCTGTGCTTTTCTCTGACCTCTCAGAGCCCCTTCCACATGACTTCAGTCTGCCTCGGCTCTCATCCACCGTGATGACTTCCTCTTGTGTTACCTCCATAGCCACCTGGCTGCTCTGTTTATTCCCAGAAGAACTATAATTGGCCCAGCTCATCTTCCTATACCTGGTCACAGGTCACCAGCCAGGCTTTGGCTAAGCTAGCCTCTGATCAGATCTACTGGAGTGGGGAGCTCAGGGTCATCTCACAGGAGACACGTTTCCCTGCTCCTCCCCTTCTGGAAGGGCAGGAGTGGGTTAGGAGGCTGGCCGATCCTAGGTATGGACTAGCACATGATGCTTCCTGTCGAGCCGTCTGTGGCACAGTGGAGAAGGGCAGGCCTTCAGAAAGGGAAACAGTGGTGAGTGGTGGAGGTGTGCACCTCACCTCATGAAACTTCTTTCCTAGGCCCTCTCTCTTTCAGCGAGCTATGGTCTGCCTATTGCTGTGACCCAGGCTACCACTGAAGATCTTTTAACTCACAAGAAGCTTGTCAGCATAGACAACCTAAATAGACAAGTGGAGGAGAGTCAGATAGGAGCTGAAGGAAGGGGTAAGCAGGGCCCTGATGTTCGACCTACTTTGTTAAAAGAGTGGAGTTGGCAGGCCCCCTGCAGGTGCACCAAGTCCCGCAGACACACTGCTCCAGCAGGGCTAGCGTCTCTATTCATCAAGGCTGGCCATGTTTCAGGAGCCATTAATCCTCTTCGTATCCCTTAAGTATTATGACTGTGGACAAGGTTCTCTTCCCAAGAATGTCATGATAACAGTAGATAACAACTCTGAAATATTTTTCTTCTTTTGGATTAATATAGCATGATACTGTGAGTTAATGGGCTGGAGATAGGGTGTTACTCTTTTAACTAGGACATTATTAACAGAACAAACCTGCTTTTTCATCTGATTTTATCCTTTCCTATTGCCGTAAGGGTCTTGTGGAAAAGTGATGTCATGGAGAATAAGC
Organism: Galago senegalensis; assembly: GCA_963575145.1. NCBI lineage: Eukaryota > Metazoa > Chordata > Mammalia > Primates > Galagidae > Galago > Galago senegalensis. Next base: position 62,353 of record CAUYTI010071279.1, read on the forward strand.
ACACTTATTGAAATTGTGTTTTAAATAAAGGTGACCATCTGCTCACTCAGGCAAAATGGCAAGCTTCTTTATTTGTAGTTGGTTTATATAGGAAATTTTGTACATGCACACAGTACAGCAATGACCTCATTGATCCATTTAAACATCATGTGACTACCTCATGATTAGCTTCCGATAATCCACTCAACATACATCTTTAGACATAACACTGTCAACAGAACCCAATTTAACATAAGTTAATGGAGAACATGTTGTTAGCCATTACTTCTCTGTTCTTATCTGATGATGCCTGAGGCTATGGAGGAACAAGGTAGATTCAATACCTGCCCTTGCTGGCCTTGCCTTTTGGAGGCTGTTACTTTGGATCTTTAAACAAGGCATAAAGAAACTTCTTGGGCATACAGGAATTTGTGTGCTAACCTCTGCTCCCATGTAGACCTTAAGTCAGGGGGTTTTTACTGGAACCTTTTATTAGGAATTTTCAGGCTGGACTTCTCAAAAGCCTTTCACAAGCCCAGGATTCATCTGTGCCATTAGATATCTGTATGCACTGGGTAAATTCCTCTTCTCTTGAGGTCCCCAAGCACATTTCCATTCCCAGACCCGTCAGCAAGCAACCTTCATTACTTACCACAGATCAGGAAAGGTTACTGATGGGTATCTGGCCAGTTTTCCAAAGGGCTTTTTTATTGGCCTTATAACGTCAACCTTAATTCCTTAATTCAGTAAATGGTATTCCAGCTGAAGCCTTGGTCATGTTAGGCTCACAACCAACTTGGCCACATGAGATTCTGCCTCAGTTTCTTACACGTTTGCCTGCACAAAGTCTTTTCACTGCTCTGTCTCAAACGGCTTTTTTGGCCAGAGGCATATAGGCAGGCATTTCACCTATACTTTTTTATTCTTTACTGCCTTTTTACGGAAGGACGTTTTGTACTCTGTTGTCTGACACAGAAAGTATAGGCAGTCTGGTTTGGAGAGTCAGACAGGCCTGGGTTTACGTCTTACCTCTACTACTTGCTGGCTCTGTGACCTTGGACAACATTCTTCATCTCTGTGAATCTGTTTTCTCAACTATAAAAAGGCGATGATGTTCCCAGGCTTCTCTGGCTAATAGGATCTAATGGGTTGCTTGCAGTTGGCACTGAGGAGCTCTCTCTGTTCTGCCCTTTTCCAGTTGGCCCCCTGGGCCCTGGGCTTGCTATTTGCTCTGCCTGAAATGCTCTTCCCTCTCCTCCTTCCTGGCCCTCCAACTATATCTTACCAGCTTGGACACTATAGCACAGGCGCCTTTGCCCTGAATGTCCTGGGTTTTGTCCAAGTAGTATCATGGTCCAGGAAGAGTCTTTTAACCTCAGTCTCTGTCTGTAGAATGGGGTGCGTGGAAGTGATCTTACTGGATCTCGGTAAGGACTATGCATAGTATGTGGAGAGCACCCTATAAAAGCTTTTCTCACAAGCATTCTGCTTTGTCGACCTCCTTCTGGTTTTCTCAGGCTCTGGTAGCTCTAGATGAGGACCCTCAGGTCTGCAAGACCTGGTGCAAGGTCACTCCCCAGCCGCCAACTAGCTCACTCTCCCCCAACTATCCTCCAGAAGTGCGTCTGGAATGAGGCTCTCCCTGCTCTTCTTCAGAAAGGCTAAATGTTAAAAAATGTGAACACATGTAGTGTTTTGTTTTGCTGCTTGCTTCTCCCTCTGAGATTCCTTTTCTCCCCAGCTGGGAAGTCACCAGTAACAGACATGGTTACTTACTGGTGTAAATAAGCACTTGAAGTGTGCCGGGCACTGTGCCAGGCATGTTTCCAGATGGAGTCCTCCCCACCTGCCCTGCATGAGGTAGGCAGTGTTACCATCACTACTTCACGGACACGAGGGTCCCGCTGAGAGAGGCCGTTACAGGCATGGCTGCCACTCTGACCTCAAGCCGGTTAGGTGTGTGGCTCATTCTGCCCTCACTGTGAGCCTCTCAGCTGCTCTGCTGCTCAGCGCTCCTTAACCCCACATTGCCGTCCTGTGAGCTGAGTCTATTTGTACTAAGCCTAAGACTTCCAGAAGTTTCCTGGGTCTACTTTGTATTCAGGATCTTTGCCTATATGATGTGCCTTCCCTACTGAAATATCCACTGCTTGAGGACAGGATGGAAAAAATTCTCAGTTGATGTTTTTGCGTAGTTGTGAGCACAGAAGGAGTCTGTGCGTTAATGTGATCCCATGGCCCACATTCCTCTCCAATGCTGAGAACAGACAGGACTGTCTTAGAGGATGCAGCAGACCATGGCAGGACCAGTGGGACGTAGGGTAGACACACGCTGTGTGCTGCCCCCCGCCCTAGTCTCTGCAGAGTGCTGAGCCACTGTTTGCAGTGAAGAAGAGCCCTTTCCCTGCAGACCATAGCAGGACCATGGGATGTAGGGTGGACCCACACTGTGTGCTGCCCCCTCCCCAGTCTCTGCAGAGTGCTGAGCCACTGTCTGCAGTGAAGAAGAGCCCTCTCATTGCAACAGCCCTCTCCTTGGTGACCACCAGGACTGGCTGGGTCCTTGGGATTTGTTCCTCCAGAGCAGCCCATTTGGAAGGCAAGGAGACAACTTGACAGCAAGAACAAGCGTTCTTCATGGTTTGGCTTTTAGTCTCCTCGTCTCTGCCAGTGTTTGCATCGAGTCTTGATCGACATCCTGGTGATACTGCCGTGTCTCCAGAAGACACTCTGAGTTGACGATGACTCACCCCTTCCCAGCGCTCAGGCTGGCTTCCCTCACTAGCTGCTGTGCCCTCAGCACCCTGGCACAGGCTGGTGCCCGTCGTGTGTGCATCCTGAAGGGAATGTCCAGCCCAGTCTCCACAGTCCTCACATGATGCCTGCCCACCCTGGCTCCAGCATCCCTGACCTGAGCCTTGACCAGTGAGACACGCTTCCTAGCATGGGCCTCTGCCCTCTGTGGCTCCCAGCACAAGGCAAGCTTTTTAGGACATTTCCCAGACTCTGTAGTTACTTACTCTTTTGCAGAAGAGCTTTTCTCATTGAAGTTCCTTTTGTAAAAAGAGGCCACATTAGTAAGAACTCTAGATTGCAAGTGGAAAAAAAGCCACAATGCAAATGATTAAAGAGAGAGAGATGCTTACTGCTTCACACAACTAAAAAAATCCAAAGACAGGTTTGTGTTTTGGCTCTTGTAAACCCAGGTCTTCTGCGAGGTTGTGACAGGTGGTCTTTTTAGTCCTTTCAGCTCTGCTGCCCCAGTGAGCTCTGCTCCCAGGTCCCCCAGTGTGGCCACTGGCAACTTCAGGCTCACAGCATCATAATGCCCAGAGGACTGAGCCCACTTTCATAGGGGTGGAAATAGAGTCCTATAATGGAGCTGGCTCTCATTGCCCCTGAGTAAGAATAAGGGGCTTTTCCTATTCTTGTCCCTATGGCCAAGGACACAGACACATTCCCTGGCTCAGCCTTGATCACTAGCAGCATTACCTGAAGTACCAGGGCTGAGCTGGGGGGACTGTTCAGAAGAGAGAGTCAGTAGATGCTGCATGGCAGAAGCAGCAGCTGCCTGCTGTGCCGGCGGAGCCTGAGGTCAAGATGTGGGCTTCTGTCTCCAGGAAGGACAGGTTGGGTGTGCTGGGTCCCTTCAGTGAGATGTACCTCACAGGAGAAAAGTAACGCATGGGACCACCAAGAACCAGCTCACTCTGACAGCAGGAGTCCAGACGCAGTCTCCAAGGAAGTTACTCTGGAATCCTATCTGATAGGGTGAATTAGAGGAGGGGGCTGTTTTCCAGGCTGGAGGCCAGCACTGGCCAGGGCACATCCGAGTGTGCAGGCTTGGGAATGGCTTAATGTACGTCTGTAGAGCTTCATGGCTGCACGCTCAAGAACAAGCAGGTGGGTGAGGGCTTTGCCTCCTGGCCGAGATGTGCGGGCCTGTCCTGAAGGTGCAGGGAGCTGGGAAGTGGCAGCAGAGGAGTAACGAGGTCTGATGTGTGGTACAGAATTTAGCAGGTGGGGAGAAAAAACACAAAGCTAACAGGATTTTCTGAGAAAAAGATCACAAGGACCTGAAATAGGGCATTTGAGAGGGAAGATGGAGAGGAAAAGAGAGATTTGGTGTATTAATGAGGCAGAACAGCAGAAATTTGTGACCCTTAGGGTAATTAGTGAGTGAAAAGATGAGATTCTGAAAGTTCCGACTGGAATAGCTGAAATCAGAGCAAATAGGAAACTCTCCTGCAACTCATTAACAAGAGACAGGTGACCCTGCAAGAAGTGGGCACAGGACCTGAATAGACAGCTTTCCAGAAAGTACGTGCCAGCAAGCATCTGAGATGGTATGTTGCCATTAGGGAAATACTCATCAAAACAATAAGATGCCACTTCACATCTTCTAGGATGGCTGTAATTTTTTTTACAAAGCAAAATAGTAAGTGCTGGTGGCTCCTGTGGCTCAGTGAGTAGGGTGCCAGCCACATATACCAAGGGTGGCAGGTTTGGACCCAGCCCCAGCCAAACTGCCAAAAAAAAAAAAAAAAAAGCCCGGTGTTGTGGTGGACATCTGTAGTCTTAGCTACTCGGGAGGCTGAGAACCTCCTAAGCCCAAGAGCTGAAGGTTGCTGTGAGCTGTGATGCTACGGCACTCTACCAAGGGCAATAAAGTAAGAATCCGTCTGTAAATTAAAAAGAAAAGAAAAAGAAAAATAGTAAGTGCTGGTGATGATATAGATATATTTGAACTTGTATGTTGGTGATGTTAGAAAAATATAGTGGAGCCACTGCGAATAGCAGCCTGGCAGTTCCTTGAAAAATTAAACAGAATTACTATATGATCATTTCTACTTGTGGGTTTAAGTTTGTACCACAAAGAATCGAAAAAACGGATTTGAACAAACACATGTACGTGAATGTCCATGGCAGCACTGCTCACAAATCCAAAAGCCAGAAACAGCCCAAATGTCTGTCAGTTGAATTAATAAACAAATGTGGTGTATCTGGATGGTGGAATATTGTTCAGCCATAGAAAGAAATGCTATAATGTAGATGAATCTTCAAAACATTACGGTGAGTAGAAGAAGCCAGACAGGACAGATAACCCACAGGGACAAGCAGGCTGGAGTTCCCAGGGGTATGGGGAGGGAGGGGTAAGGAAGGAGTTTTGCTTCGGAGTGATGAAGACACTTTTAAATTGGACAGAAGTGGTGATCGTGCAGCATTGTGAGTGAACTAAATGCCACTGACACGTTCACCTTAAAATGGTCAAATTTATATTATGTGAATTTCACCTCAATAAATGATACTTCTTCAAAATGGAAGAAATAGGTAAGATAGGAGGAAATAGCACATTGTGTGACACGCGTGGAGGGGCCTGCGGGGCATTTGGGTGCAGTCAGACATGGAGATAGGGCTCTGGGCATCCCCAGCAGCCTGTCTCAGGCTAACAGGTTTCCTTTCATGTCATCCCAGCTGGCGGGCAACAGCTCAGATACACTGTGACTGCCTTTCTGAGCATCATTTTGTAGGGTCGATGACATTGTTCTGGGTTAGGTGGCTAGGGTTAAGATTGTCCAGGCGATTGATAGCTAGATGCTAACAAACAGCATCACCTCAGAGGTTCTCATTGTGGTCCCGGTTAATGTTCTTATTAGTGATTGAGGTGAAGATGAGGAGATTGCTCATCAAATCTGCCAATTTCCCGAAGGTTGGACAGATAGTGAGTTGAATAACCATCAAGGCTGCTGGCTGTCATGCGCTGCCCAGAATTAATTTTCCTTCCATTAATGTCAATATCTGTAATTGAAAACATTCAGCACAACTTAGTGACCTATTGCAACATTTACAGTTCAAAAGTGAGTTAATGTGGTCTTTGCTTTAAAAATTTATGTATAAAACTGTAATGTTGGAAATGGAATAGAACAATCGAGGAGAGGCTACTCTCACTGTTCTCCAGAATCTGGCCCCTGATGAATAAAGTTTGGTGGACCTTAAAAAAAAATTCAGTTTAATATGGAGGTACATATGATGAGATCACAAAAATTGCTTTTGTAAGGTTAAATTTTGCGTTGCAGCTGTGTCCTTCACCCAGAAAGTGCGACGTGTTCTCATGGAATGTACCCACTGGGGGGAACATACCCAGCCCTCCCCCATTTGAAGTTAGTTTTTCTCTCATGTGGGCATATAGCTGTTAATCCATTAGGTTGAAATTGGTATTGCATGCGTACAATGCTTATTTTTCCATTCTAATGATACTTGTCTTAGGAGAATATGTTCCAAATCCGTCCAGGTTGTTACAAAAGATACCAAGGCTCTACCTTTCTTAGGACCAAATAGTGTTCAGTGGTACACATGTACCACAATTTATTAATCCATTCATGTTGAAGGGCACTTGGGTTGTTTCTACATCTTTGCGATTGTGAATTGTACTGCTATAAACATCAAATGCTTATGTCCTTATGGTAAAATGTCTTTGTTCCTCTTGGGTAAATACCTGTAATGGGATTGCAGCATCAAATGGAAGGTCTACTTTTAGTTCTTTGAGGGCTCTCCATACTTCTGTCCGTAGAGGCTTAACTAGGTTGCAGTCCCTCCATTGGAATATCTGGATTTTCATTTGAAAACTTTCCTTTTCTCTTCCCACAGCCCATGAATTTTTTTCATTAAGTGAACCCAATGCTAATTCTCATGTGTTCCAAAGTGAGCAAGTGGCTGGCTCAGATTACATGACCCCATTGGGGGCAAAAATACAAAAAAGAAGTTTGGGGACCTGGGAGAAATAATATTCCTTGGGCTTCAAAGAACTCAGTCCTTTTCTTGTTTCATCCATCCATCATTCTTGTTCTAAAGAGTTACCCTTCCATAGTGTACCATAAAGGCAGTTCTATTTTCCCAGTGTACACATGGACTATGAAGCCCATGGCTGCCAACAGTGCAGCCGTCTCTCAGCCACGAGGAGAGCCAGGCTTAGGATGAACCTGACCTAAGGACAGCAGGGCACAGAGCAGACATAGCCACGCTTTTGGTGACCTTGTTGAACCCCTTGATTTGTACAGCACCACAGGCCTTTGCAGTTACTGAGCCCGGCGTCCCCTTGCGTTGTTCAGACTACTTGGTTTCTAACTGTCTGTTGCTTGCAACCAGTAGTGACCTGATTGTCACAGTGATAAATCAGCCTCTCAAGATCTCACTAGATCTTATAATTAAAGTGTATGTTTATTAAATTGTTACATTGAATTTGGCAGGAACAAATGTTGGATACTTTTTCCTAAAACTCACTGCACACATATACTTTGTAGTGACATGAATTATAATGGCCTTGGAGCTCAATGTGACATGGAGTTAGCGACCTGATATTAAACCCCAGCCTTCTCCTTTCCTACCTCTGTGGTCTGAGCCCAGCTTTCATCATCTATGAAATAGGGGTGACACCAGCCTTCCCTGTGTTATGAGAATGAAATGGAATACTAGTTTGTAAGTTATGCAGCACAGCACTTGGCTAAGAGTAGATGCTGGTGGCAGGTGGTAATGTGAACTTTTAACTTTAAGAAACAAAAAGCCAAACTCTAATTAGCTTAACCAGTTAAGAAATGTATAACAGGAGACCCAGGATGGTGCAACCTTTAGCTACAAACTGCCCATTTCTCTCTGATTCCCTTTGTTTTGCTGTCCAATGCTGTCTGTGTCTCAGAATTCCTAGCAGTTGTCCTAAATTTCATTCATCTGGACTGGACCCACAATGATCACTCAGCAGTCTTGTGGCCAGGGGACTGAATGCGCTGGTTGGCCTGACCTCAGATGTGTCCTGCCCCCTGGGATCTGAGGTTGTAGTCCAGTTCCCTAGAGCCACATGGGTTCCCCCAGGGAAATGGGAGCTATCAGGGGAGGAGAAAAGGAATGGGTACGAAAGAGGCCACAAATAGGGATGGAGTCCAATGGAGCCATCTTGAAAGCTGTGTCCCTGCAGATGCTCTGTGTGAGAGCAGGCTTCCTGCTCTAGCTTGGACTTGTGTTCCATTCTGGAACACACATCAGCTGAGCCTCTTTCTAGATAGTGCAGGCAGAATTTGAGGAATGTTTGAAACCATGTTACTAGAGAAAGGGTTTGGAACTGTAAGAGAAGACTCAATGGCACTGCAGTGACTGGAGAATGACGGCATGCATGAGAAGACCCACAGTCACTGTCACTCACTGAGTGCTCCCTCGTCACCGGGCACTGTGCCAACATCTCTGCCCATGTCATGTGCCGTGCCCTTCAACAGCCCTTTGAAGGAGGGACCAGACCACTAGGTAGTTACTCTTACTGCCCTTGTTTGATGGATAAAAAAACTAAGGAATGTGGAGGTTACGTAACTAATCTAAAGGCATAGAACTAGGAAGTGGAGAACTCAGGATTTAAATTTGGGTCTCCAGCTCAGGTTCTCCTGAACTTAGAACGGTGATTCTCAACCTCACCTGCACATTTGAATCCTCTGGGGGAGGTTCTTTGAGAACTGATGCTGAGGGCCCACCCTCAACCAATACTGAGAGTCTCTGGGGTGACCTCAGGTCTGATGTGTGAAGGCAGCTCAGGCATTTCCAGTGTGCAGCCAGGGTTGGGGACCACTGGCCTCAAGTGTCAGCCAGTGGAGGGCCACAGTACCTCTGCCTTCCTGAGCCCAGTGGGAATTTCCCAGTGGGAATTTCATATACACAGGACTGTGGTAAATAGAAGTGCAGGATCCAACTAGGGCTTGGAGACAAAGCCCGAGAGGCCTCCTTCTCAGACATGCATGTGGACTGCTGCAGGCTTGGAAAAAGGAATGTGGATAGGGTCTGAGGGATTCTGCAGTTCTCACAAGCTCCCAGGCTGTGTCAATGCCACTGCCTCTGGAGCCGTCCTTTGAGGAGCAGGGCTGTAGATGGCCATGCTGCCCCAGCTGACCAGGGGGAGGTGCAGTTGAGAGCTGGCCTTCAGTCCCCTGTAAGGACAGTGGGGGCAGGCTTGTGGCTACCTGCCTGGAGGCACGTCCATCTAGTGGATATCTTCTGAGAGGGACCAGAGAGCTGATCTCAGGAGTATGGCTGGGCTCTGTCATGAGGGCTGAGAATCTCTGAACACAGGAACACTTGAGTACAGTGTTGTCAGGCCCACCTGTGCAGTCCGCCTGCAAGCAGGACTCCAGGAACAGCAGAGAGGAGGTGTCTCACTGATCCTTTGTGGCCCAGGGGCAGCCTATTAGCCCCATGGAGAGAGTGTCCATTCCTGGGCCCCAGTGGCCATTCTGCATCCCCAGGGATCACTGCTGTTGTTCCTTAACCATGGAACAGATTTCTAGGGTTTGGGTTTATCCGTGAGACTTTGTACTCTTGTGCTTTCTTGCAGAGAACCCCAGCAGCTCAGAGCACTGAGGCCCTGTGTAATCTATGCAAGGTTGATCACCTGTGTGAGGCAGAACTGGATTGAAGTTCACATCTTTTGATTTTTTTAATTCTTATTTTCTTTTGTGCTGTGTATTTGTTTTTAAACTTTTTAGATCTTCATTTAGCCAAATATGTTTTCACAAATGTAAGAAACCAGATAACAAGCAGCACAGAAGTGTGGCTGGCTGCCCATGTTGGTGAGAATAGTCCTGCTGTGCAGAGGCCGGACCCTGCCTCCGTCCACACCCTACCAGCAGGGTGAGTTGCTGATAGATTATCTGCCGATCCTGTTTTCTCTCAGCACCCTCTGAATTCCCTCCCCATCTACCGTCATGTGCTTGGGTCCATCTGGGTTAAGTGCCGCTCTGCACTTGGTGGCCGCTCATGGCTCTGTGCCCTCCTTTTGCCTCAGCTTGGCTCCAGGGGGTTCCATCCTGGCCTGCAGGCCTGGGTCTGGAAGGCTTACCTTTCACAGACCGTAGCATACTTCTAAAAATTGTTTCTCACATGTTACCTTAACTGGGACTTTGACCTTTTGTCCTTAACTATTTATCGGCTGCTTCTTCCATAAGATTTTTCCTTGAACAATCCCACTCTCTGAGTTCACCTTTTCTGGTCCCTTCCTGCACATTCAAACACAAATCTTTTCTTCAGCTCTCAGGGCAGTGCCAAGGAGTTGTCCTTCCAGCCCTGGTTTTGCACTTGTATTGCGAATCACCTGGCTTCTTTGTAAGGAGCTATGTAGTCAGTCAGCCAGCCCTTTATAGTCTCAACAAGTTCCTGTGGCTATGTGTCTTTTCCAAGGCATTAGGCTAAAGCACCTGTGTGTGTGTCCTTTGAGGCTCCTCTTCCACTAAAGGATGGGTTCTCACCCAAACCCCGTCTCAGCTACTCACAGTGGGAAAGCGCTTTGGGGTGAAATTCAGTACCCATCCTAAGGTCTGAGGGTAATGTTTAGCATTCATTATGAATCAGATTTTTTAAAGAACATGCAGCTATTACTAATTTACACAGCTTAACATTTATCTACTGTCCTGTGACGTGCAAAGTGTGTGTGTCGTGTCATGTGTGCCCCAGTACACACACGTGCCCAAGGCTCTGTTTTTCACTGCCTTGTAAGGAGAGCGTGGTAAGTCGCTCCTTCCAGCTGCACATGAAGCAACATACACACACCCTAGAAATGCCCCCAAATTAGACGACCCCAGAAGAGGCACAGTCTAGAAGACTGAGCTCTGAGCCCTAGACCCCTGTTAATGGCATCAAAAGAGAGAGACAGTGACATACAGGGATCTTTTCTATCTGCCTTTTCACAAATGCAAATACTTCTGGGAGAGTCTCACCTAAAGCCACTCTCGCTAACACTGTAATTAGCAGTTCACACTTCAGCAAGGTTCAGATGGCAGCCAGCCATGATATTTAGAAATAGGACATGGAATAGCTGTCCCAGGAATGAGAGGTGCCTGCAAGGGAAAGAATGGGATGCCCTGGAGGAGGAGGAGGAGGAGGAGGAGAGGAAGGGTATGAGCTGGGACTTGGCACTACGGGGCGTATGTTTCAGGAGGACTGGCTAGACGGGAGACACATCATGTGGGGAATGGACTGGACCAGCTTAGGCCAGAGGTGATATGGACAGACCAGTCTGGAGCATGTTTGACCCAGAGTGAGCTGAGTCGTGACACCTTCATTCATCTCTCATGTGTGCACCGGGCAGGCCTGGGGCTGGCCAGGCTTTGTCATTAAGCTAAAGAAAATGACCATGAGCACAGGCAGTTCCAGGTCTTAGCCAGGGAAGCTGGCATGTTAGCAGTGCAGTGTGGGGCCTGCCTCTGAAAAGTGTGTCATAGTCCAGAACCCTAGGAAGGAAATGATTACTTCTGCCTGGGAAAGGGCTGATATCGTGCAGCAGAGAGCATGTTGTTGCTGGGTCTCAAAGCGTGGATGAGAGTTTCTCAGGTAGACAGGGAAGAAATAGCAGAGGAAGCAGTATACAGGGGTCCTCAAACTTTTTAAACAGGGGCCAGTTCACTGTCCCTCAGACAGTTGGAGGGCTGGACTGTGGGCCCTGGGATGAGTCAGCTGCTAAGAAGGACAGGCAGCAGTGGCAAAAACACCAGCGGGCCAGATAACTGTCCTAGGCAGGCTGCATGTGGCCTGCAGGCCGTAGTTTGAGGACGCCTGATCTAGAAGAACCTCACAGAGGTGTGAAAGATGTTCAGGCATCTTAGGGAAAAGACAGAGCTTGCAGGGACAGGGCCAGAGTCCTTTATTAAAGAGGCTCCACCTCAAAGCACACTCTGCAGGCAGTGGGACTTTGAAAGCTTTCAGCTGATCTGCATGTAAAGCTTTCTCCAGCAGAAGCCCAGGAGGAGCCTGGGCTGGGGACGTCGTGGCAGGGGCCAGATGGGGCTGTGCAGGAGGCCCATCCTCATACTCAGCGTGCTCCCAGGTGATGGAGCCCTAATGAAGGCAGTGACGGTGCAGAGGGAGGGCGGATTCAGGAGATGAGTGGGAGACAGGGTTATCTACGTCTGATTGCCAGGTTGAGGCGGAGACCCAAGGGATGGGAAGTAATGGCAAGTGACAGGTCCAGGAGCTGGATGAGTAAGGAGATGGCTCATCAGTTCAGGGACTGCAGAAGTGGAGACATGAAGAGAAAGCCAAAAGATGGGGGTTTGGAGGAGGAGGAGAGTTCTGGAAAGAGACTATCTGACAAAGGGGAGAGAGACAGAGGAGTGGGGTCAGGCTCTTAGTGGAGCACCATTTCCCAGTGGGGCTCCAGAGCTCCAGCGAGGAGCACGGGCAGACACCAGGCAGAAGCTGTCCAGTGGCCATCTCGATATCCCCACCATTGTCTCCTACAAAACATTTCAAGCTCACAGGGCCATGACAGAGGAACTGTCCTGATTGTGACCTGCCAGTGGCGCAGATCCTGTCTCACTCCTCAGCAAGTGACCTGACGTCTCACCAGCTCATGCAGGTGCCTCCAGGTTGCCAGGCTGCTTCCTCTCCTTCCTCCCAGTAGACCCGATTATGGAGCAGCCAGAGCCTCCCAGAATGGGGATCAGATGGTCACACCTTTAGGGGCTCCCTACTGCCTGCAGGGAAGGCCTTGCCCACCCCTCACTGCCTCTGCTCTTCTCATCCTTGAACGCCTCCTTCCAGCACTCAGCAGCCATCCGAGACCATGCCAAGCGTGGTTCTGCCCCAGGACCTTCCCCCAGTCTTCACTCACTTCCTCTCTCATATCGTTCAGACCTCTGTCCAGGTCACCCCAGCAGAGAGGCCTTCCCTGGTCCACTGTCTAACATACCCCCCCCCCAATCCTGTTACTCCTTCTTGCTCTAACTTGCTATGTTTGTTTTATTTATTTTAATTTTTTTCATATTAAACTTGTAGTTTTATTTAGGTTTGGTTTTAACAAATTTGTTGGGGAGAGAGCTCACAAGAAAGGGTGAAGCCCATAGAGGCAGGGCCCTTCTGGATACCCGAGGAGGGGATGAGTCCCCTCTCCTCCTCGCCTCCTCCTCCTCCCCCCTCTTCTCCATATCCCCCTCTCCTCCTCCCCCCCCTCCTCCATCCCCCCTCTCCTCCTCCCCCCTCTCCTCCATCCCCCCTCTCCTCCATCCCCCCTCCTCCATCCCCCCTCTCCTCCTCCCTCCTCTCCTCATCCCCCCTCTCCTCCATCCCCCCTCTCCTCCATTCCACCTCTCCTCCTCCCCCCTCTCCTCCTCCCCCCTCTCCTCCATCCCCCCTCTCCTCCTCCCCCCTCTCCATCCCCC
>CAUYTI010071282.1:0-11694 GCA_963575145.1 Galago senegalensis
CATTGTTGTTTGGCGGGTCTGGGCTGGGGATTCGAACCCACCACCTTAGGTGTTGTTTGGCGGATCTGGGCTGGGGATTCGAACCCGCCACCTTAGGTGTACGTGGCTGGCGCCTTAGCCGGTTGAGCTATAGGGGCCGAGCCTGCCTACTCTAATTTTTATCTCTTTATTGATAGTCTCATTCTTTTCTTTTTTTATTTAATTTTTTGAGATAGAGCCTCAAGCTGTCCCCCTGGGTAGAGTGCTGTGGCATCACAGCTCACAGCAACTTCCAACTCCTGGGCTCAAGTGAGTCTCCTGCCTCCGCCTCCCAAGTAGCAAGTAGCTGGGACAACAGGTGCCCGATACAACGCCTGGCTATTTTTTGGTTGTAGCCATCATTGTTGTTTGGTGGGCCGGGCTGGATTTGAACCCGCCAGCTCAGGTGTATGTGGCTGGTGCCTTAGCCACTTGAGCCACAGGTGCTGAGCCTATTTTCATACATTGTTTTCCTGATTTCCTTTAATTATTTCGTCCACGGTTTCCTTAATGTTCATTGAACATATTTAAGACAGTTTTTTTTTTTTTGAGACAATCTCAATATGTCACTCTTGGTAGAGTGCTGTAGCATCACAGCTCATAGCAATCTCACAGCAACCCCAAACTCATGGATTTAAGTGATTTTCTTGCCTCAGCCTCCCAAGTAGCTGGGACTACAGGCGCCTACCACAATGCTTGGGTATTTTTTGGTTGTAGTTGTCATTGTTGTTTGGCAGGTCCGGGCTGAGTTCAAACCCACCAGCTCTGAGGTATATGGCTGGCACCCTAGCCTCTGAGCTGCAGGCATGGAGCCAAGACAGTTGATTAATGTCTTTGATTGTTTGTTGTTGTTGTTTGTTTTCTTTTTCTTTTTTTTTTTTTTTTGAGACATTCTCACTTGGTCATCCTTTCCGTAAAGTGCCCTGGCATCATCATATCTCACAGCAACCTCAAACTCCTGGGCTCAAGCAATTCTCTTGCCTCAGCCTCCAGAGTAGCTAGGACTACAAGCACCCACCATAGTGCCCAGCTATTTTTAGGGACGAGGTCTCTCTCGTTCTAGCTCCGGCTGGTCTCAAACTCCTGAGCTCAGGCAATCTACCTGCCTCAGTTTCCCAGAGTGCTAGAATTACAGGTGTAAGCCAGTGTACCCAGCCATTCAAACATTTTTCACTGGCTGAGTGCCTATAGCACCATGGTTATGATATCAGCCATATGCACAGAGGCTGGTGGGTTCAAACCCAGCCCCAGCCAGCTAAACAGCAGTGACAACTGCAACAAAAAAGTAGCCAGGCATTGTGGCGGGCACCTGTAGTCCCAGCTACTTGGGAGGCTGAGGCAGGAGAATCACTTAAGCCCAAGAGTTTGAGGTTGCTGTGAGCTGTGATGCCACAGCATGGTACATCATAGCTCACAGCAATCTCTAACATAGTGAGACTGTGTCTCAAATAAATGAATAAATAAAACTTTTCAGTGTGGAAAATTTTAAATATACACAAAGGAGAGAGAATAGTATATGAATCCCATATACACATCACCTAGTCTAATAATGATCAATACCCTGTTATTCTTGTTTCATCTATTCCTTCCATTTGTGTTGATTTTTGTTATTAAAACTTCACTGAAGTAGGGCAGCACCTGTGGCTCAGTGAGTAGGGCACCGGCCCCATACACTGAGGGTGGTGGGTTCAAACCTGATCCCGGCCGAACTGCAACAACAGAATAGCCAGGCGTTGGGGTGGGTGCCTGTAGTCCCAGCTACTCAGGAGGCTGAGGCAAGAGAATCACCTAATCCCAGGAGTTGGAGGTTGCTGTGAGCTGTGTGACGGACGCCATGGCACTCTACTAAGGGTGATTAAGTGAGACTCTCTCTACAAAAAAAAAAAAAAAATTAAATTAAAAAAAAAATTTCACTGAAGTATTTTAAAACATATCAGAGACATCATGTCATTTTCTTTTTTTTCCTTTTTCTTTTTTAATAAACACAGGGTTAGTGCAGCACCTGTGGTTCAAAGGAGTAGGGCGCTGGCCCCATATACTGGAGGTGGCAGGTTCAAACTCAGCCCAGGCCTGCTAAACAACAATGACAACTACAATGCCCTAAGCATTGAGCTATGGGCGCTGAGCCAAGAAACTGTTTAAATACATAAACATAAATAGGTTAGAAGTAAAAGTACGTAAAAAGATGGTGTATGCTAGCTGGTCATGGTGGCCCACGCCTGTAATCTTAGCAACTTTAGGAGGCTGAGTGAGGATGGATTGCTTGAGCTCGGGAGTTTGAGACCAGCTTGAGCAAGAGTGATATCCCGTCTCTATAAAGAAATAGAAAAATTAGTCAGGCATTGTGGTGCGTGCCAGTAGTCCCAGGTACTTGGTAGGCTGAAGCAGGCAAGAGGATCACTTAAGCCCAGAAGTTTGACGTTACTGTAAGATATGATGCAAGTGCAATCTACCCAGGGCAACAGAGTAAGACTAAAGAAAGAAAAAAGAAAGATGTGTAGGCTAACACTAGTCCGAAATATTAATGTGAAGGTTGATAACAGAGAAAAGATACAATGAATAAAGAAGGTAATTTTATTTATTTATTTATTTATTTGAGACAGAGCCTCAAGCTGTCCCCCTGGGTAGAGTGCCATGGCATTACAGCTCACAGCAACCTCTAACTCCTGGGCTCTAGCGAGTCTCCTGCCTCCGCCTCCCAAGTAGCTGGGACCACAGGCGCCCGCCACAACGCCCGGCTATTTTTTTGGTTGCAGCCGTCCTTGTTGTTTGGCAGGCCCGGGCTGGGGATTCGAACCTGCCACCTTAGGTTTACGTGGCTGGCGCCTTAGCCGGTTGAGCTATAGGCGCCGAGCCAAGAAGGTAATTTTATAATGATAAAGAGGTCAATTAATGAAAGGGACATAATGGTTCTAAATATTTGCGCACTTAATAAAAGACCTTCAAAACACATGAAACAAAATTGACAAACCACAAGGAGAACTAGACAAATCCAAAATTTGAGTCAGAACATTCAATATCCTCTCTTAAAAACTGGTAGAACAGGGCGGTTCCTGGGGCTCAAAGGAGTAGGGCGCTGGCCCCATATGCCAGAGGTGGTGGGTTCAAACCCAGCCCTGACCAAAAACTGCAAAAAAACCAAACCAAAACAAAAAACTGGTAGAAAGACCAGGTGTGGTGGCTCATACCTGTAATCCTAGAACTCTGGGAGGCTGAGGCAGGTGTATTGTCTGCACTCACAGGTTGGAGACCAGCCTGAGCAAAAATGAGACCCCCGTCTGTGCTAAAAACAGAAAAACTGAGACAAGAGAATTGCTTGAGCCCAAGCTGAAGGTTGCTGTGAGCTATGATGGCACAGCACTCTACCCAGGGTGACAGCTTGAGACTCCGTCTAAAAAAAAAAATGAACAAGTAGGCATAAAATAAGTAAGCATATAGTAGAAGTGAATAACACTATTAATCAAATTCACATGGTTGACATTTATAGAACACTCTATAGAAGTCAATAATGCAGGTTCGGGGCCCCTGGTACAGTGGTTAGGGTGGCAGCCACATACACTGAGGGTGGCAGGTTTGAACCCAACCCAGGGTCAGCTAAACAATTGCTGAACAAAAAAATGGCAGGGCATTGTGGCAGGCACCTGTAGTCCCAGCTACTTAGGAGGCTGATGCAAGAGAATCACTTAAGCCCAAGAGTTGGAGGTTGCTGTGAGCTGTGACACCAGGGCACTCTACCAAGGGTGACATAGTGAAACTCTGTTTCAAAAAAAAAAAGAAGTCAATAACACAAAAATCTCTGGAAAATCCTCAAATATTTGAAAGCAAAACAATGCATTTAAAATAACCCATGGGCCAAAGAAGAAATCAAAAGAGAAATTAGGGGTGGTGCCTGTGGCTCAGTGAGTAAGGTGCCAGCCCCATATACCAAGGGTGGCGAGTTCAAACCTGACCCCAGCCAAACTGCAACAACAACAACAACAACAAAAAATAGCAGGGTGTTGTGGCGGGTGCCTGTAGTCCCAGCTACTCAGGAGGCTGAGGTAAGAGAATTGCTTAAGCCCAGGAGCTGGAGGTTGCTGTGAGCTGTGACACCATGACACCAAGCACTCTACTAAGGGCAACAAAGTGAGACTCTGCCTCTTTAAAAAAAGAGAGAGAGAAATTAGAAATTATTTTGAATTGAATGAAACCACGACATATCATAGTTTATGGGATTCTGCTAAAGTGGTAATTAATGGGTAAATTTTTAGCACTAAACAATTCTATTAGAACAGAAGAAAGGTCTCAAAACAATGACTTTAGCTTTCACTTTATTACTATTTTTTTCCGTGCAGTTTTTGGCTGGGGCTGGGTTTGAACCTGCCACCTCTGGTATATGGGGCCAGTGCCCTACTCCTTGAGACCCCAGGCGCCACCTAGCTTTCACTTTAGTTAACTAAAAAAGGAAGACTAAAAACTCCAGTGTAAGAACTGAAATAAGGTTGGACATAATGGCTCATGCCTGTAATCTTAGCACTCTGGGAGGCTGAGGCAGGTGGATCACCTGAGCTCAGGAGTTTGAGACCAGCCTGAACAAGAGTGAGATCCTGTCTCTACTAAAAATAGAAAAACAGGCGGTGCCTGTGGCTCAGCGGGTAGGGCTCTGGCCCCATATACTGATGGTGGCAGGTTTGAACCCGGCCTCTGCCAAACTGCAACAAAAATTAGCTGGGTGTTGTGGTGGGTGCCTGTAGTCCCAGCTACTAGGAACTCAAGAGCTTGAGGTTGCTGTAAGCTACCTTGCCAAGGCACTCTACCCAAAGTGACAGAGTGAGATTCTATCGTAAATAAATAAATAAGAAGAGAAGAGAAATAATACTATGTCTCAAAAAAAAAGTCAATAACACAAAAACCTCTGGAAAATCCTTTTTTTTTATGGTTCTTGAAAAAAACAAGCAAAGAAAAAAAGAAAAAGTTGAAATAAACTAGGTGCAGTGGTGCCCACCTGTAGTCCCAGCTAATGAGGATGCTGATGTGGGAGGATTGTTTGAGTCCAGTAGTTGGAGGCTATAGTGCCAGTATACAGGCTCCTGTGAATAGCTACTGGAATCCAGAGCCTAGACAACATAGTGAGACCTGGTCTTAGGAAAACAACAACAACAACAACAACAAAAACTCGATTCTGCGCCTATAGCTCAGTGGCTAGGGTGCCAAGCCACATACACCAGAGCTGGCGGTTCAATTCCAGCCTGGGACCAACTACAACCAAAAAATAGCTGGGCATTGTGGTGGGTGCCTGTAGTCCCAGCTACTTGGGAGGCTGAGGTAAGAGAATCACTTAAGCCCAAGAGTCTGAGATTGCTGTGAGCTGCGATGCCATGGCACTGTACCGTGGGCAACATAGTGAGACTGTCTCAAAAAAATAGAAAAAACCCAAACAAGCAAAAAAAACTCAACCCAAAATAATAAATATCAAAGTGGAAATCAGTGAAACAGAAAACAGAAAAACAATGGAGAAAATCAATGAAACCAGATACTTGAATGCCAGTGTTCCTTGCAACATTATTCACAATATCCAAATGTTTGAAACAATCCAAAAGTCCAATAGATGAAATGTATGAACAAAATGTTCATACAATGAAATGTTATTCGGCCATTAAAAGGGAATGAAGTACTGATACATGCTACAACATGAACGAACTCTGAAAGCATTATGCTAAATGAAATAAGTCATACACAAGGGGAGAAATAGTTTATGATTCTACTTGTATGAGGCATCTTCAATAGTCAAATTCATAGAAACAGAAATCAGATTGGAGGTTATCAGAGGCTGGGAGAAGGAAGGAATGGGATTATTGTTTAATGGGTATGGAGTTTCTGTTTAGGGTGATGAAAGTTTTAGAAATAGAAGGTGGTGATGGTTGCACAACTTTCTGAGTGTTCTTATTGCCTTTGAATTGTACACTTGAGGCTTGGCCCCTGTGGCTCAAGTGGCTAAGGCGACAGCCATGTACACCCAAGGTGGCGGGTTCGAATCCAGCCCGGGCCCACCAAACAACAGTGACGGCTGCAACCAAAAAATAGCCGGGCATTGTGGCGGGCGCCTGTGGTCCCAGCTACTTGGGAGGTGGAGGCAGGAGACTTGCTTGAGCCCAGGAGTTGGAGGTTGCTGTGAGTTGAGATGCCACGGTACTCTACCCAGGGGGACAGCTTGAGGCTCTGTCTCAAAAAAAAAAAAGTAACAACGTAATACACCCCAAACTGTTGAATTGTACACTTTAAGTGGTTGAACTGTAGAGTGGTTGAATTATTAATATGTCAACAAAGTTGTTAAGAAAAAAATTGCAGGCCGGACACAGTGCCTCACACCACTCTGGGAAGCAGTGGCGAGAGGATCCCTTGAGCTCAGGAGTTGGAGACCAGCCTGAGCAAAAGTGAGATGCGGTCTCTGCTAAAAATAGAAAGAATTAGCCAGGTGTTGTGGTGGGCTTCTGTAGTCCCAGGTACTTGGGAGGCTGAGGCAGGAGGATCAATTAAGGCTGGGAGTTTGAGGTTGCTGTTAGCTATGATGCCACGGCATTCTAGCCAGGGTGACAGACTGTCTCAAAAAAAAAAAAGTGGCTTGGTGCCTGTAGCTCAAGTGGCTAAGGTGCCAGTCACATACACCTAAGGTGGCAAGTTAGAATCCAGCCTGGGCCCGCCAAACAACAATGATGGCTGCAACCAAAAAAAATAGCCAGGTGTTGTGGCAGGCGCCTGTGGTCCCAGCAACCTGGGAGGCGGAGGCAGGAGACTTGCTTGAGCCCAGGAGTTGGAGGTTGCTGTGAACTATGCCATGGCACCAGGGGGACAGCTTGAGGTTCTGTCTCAAAAAAAAAAAAAAAGTTCATACTGTATGAGTCCATTTTTTTTTTTTTTGTAGAGACAGAGTCTCACTTTATCACCCACAGTAGAGTGCCATTGCTGTCCCCCAGCTCCCAGCAACCACCAACTCCTGAGCTTAGGCGATTCTCTTGCCTCAGCCTCCTGAGTAGCTGGGACTACAGGTGCTCACCACAACGTCTTTTGCTGCAATTTGTCGTGGCCAGGTTTGAAGCCGTCACCCTCGGTATATGGGGCAAGCGCCCTACCCACTGAGCCACAGGTGCTGCCCACCATATTTTTATTTTTTTTTCTTTGAGAAAGGGTCTCACTATGTCACCCTCAGTAGAGTGCTCTAGTGTCACAGCTCACAGCAACCTCCAACTCTTGGGCTTAAGCGATTCTCTTGCTGCAGCCTCCCACGTAGGTGGGACTACAGGCACCTGCCACAATGCCCGGCTATTTTTTTTTTTGAGACAGAGTCTCACTTTATTGCCCTTGGTAGGGTTCTGTGACGTCACAGCTCATAGCAACCTCCAGCTCTTGGGCTTAGGCGATCTTCTTGCCTCACCTTCTCAAGTAGCTGGGACTACAGGTGCCCGCCACAATGCCAGGCTATTTTTTTTGTTGCAGTTTGGCCGGGACCAGGTTTGAACCCGACATCCTCGGTATATGGCGCCAGCACCCAACTCACTGAGCCACAGGCACCGCCCCAGCTACTTTTGTTGTTGTTGTTGCAGTTGTTTAGCTGGCCCGGGCTGGGTTTGAACCCGTCAGCCTTGGTGTATGTGGCTGGTGCTGTAACCTCTACGCTACGGGTGCTGAGCCAATGTATGAGTCCATTGACAAAAAACTCTAGGAAATTCAAACATATGTATAGTGACGGAAAATAATTTTTTTTTTTGAGACAGAATCTCACTTTGTCACCCTTGGTAGAGTGTTGTGGCATCATAGCTCACAGCAACCTCAATTCTTGGGCTCAGGCGATTTTGTTGCCTCAGTCTCCTGAGTAGCTGGGGCTAGAGGGGCCTCCCACAATGCCCGGGTATTTTTAGAGAGGCGGTCTAGCTCTGGCTCAGGGTGGTTTTGAACCTGTGAGCTCAGGCAATCCTCCCACCTCCGCCTCCCAGAGTGCTAGGATTACAAGCGTGAGCCACTGCGCCCACAGACCAAAAGGAATTCTAACGCTCTCGTTGCTTCATTGCCTTTTTAAAAAACGATAATTTAATTAATTTATTTGTTTTATTTATTTTAGAGACAGACTCGCTAAATTTCCCAGGCTGGTGTCGAATTTATGGGCTCAAACGATCCTCCTAATTCAAGGGATACTCTTGCCTTGGCCTCCCAGTGAGGTAGGGTTTATGAGTGTGAGCCGCTGCCAGGCCTGGCCATTTATGTTAATATTGGTCCTAGGGAGGAAACAGGATCTGGGAGGGGGGGTTCACTGGGGAAGAGGGGGTGGTCTCACTTTGCCAAAGGAAAGGTGAGACTTGGGCACTACCAGACCAAGTAACTGGTACTGGCATTTTGGTCTAAATAGTCCGCAATTACTTGAAGGTGCAGTTTAGAAGCCTGTGACTGACTGACAGTGATGCTGGCCCTAGAACTCCACTTCCCAGGAGGTCTTGGGGCGTTGAGTGAAGTCTGCGTCCACCGATAGGGTGGGACTCGATCGCTACCCGGATGTGGCGCCGTGCTCGCCAAGTTTGTCAATCCCAACGCGAGACTCTCAGGAGGCTCAGTCAGCTGCGGTTGAACTTCGCTGGACGACTGGTGAGATTTTGCTGGGTACCCTTTATTGAGAAACCGCCAGCAGATCCCCACCTCTGATTTTCTCCCTTTCATTCTCCCCATCCCCTGGTATAGTTGCCACTTTCTGGATGGAAGGAATTTGAGGGTGGGGTGAATTGTATGTTGGGGAGATTTAACTAGCTGTTCTATTTGGGAATCGGGTGGAAGGTACCTCTCTGTCCCAGGCTCACAAGTCCATATGAAACCCCGAAACCAACTACTCCTAACGGAGAAGGATGTGAGGGAAGTGCGGATGGACTTGTGTGTCTGTTGATGAGTCACTACGATTACCTCTTCTCCGGTTAAGTTTCCAAGTGCAAGATAGTCTTCCCAGGCTCAAAGTTGGGGAGTTTTCACGTGGTTTCCTTCCCCTTCAGTGTCCCAGAGTTTCCTTTGACCTGTCTTGAACCAAATCAGTCTTCAATGTGAAAAGTTCCCTTGATATAGTCTACAACTTAAGTTGCAGAAGGTACAGTAAATAGAAACGGGGGGAGGGTTTTTATTTAATTATTTTGATTTCATAAAGTCCCAGAAGGCAATTTCCAGTAGATACAGACTCAGACTTGTGGGAAGGTTGAGACTCCGAGAATGTGTTAGGAACAGTAGTACTTTGAACTGCAGCCTTGTATTGACTATTGTTGCTACTTTCCTATTGTGTGTCAAGCCTAAGGAGAAAATTGACTGCCAGGCAGATTATGTATGTGGAGAAGGATGCTTTTATTAGATGAGATTCCTTTATTAAAAGTATGTGTTCCGTAAAATTTGGATTCAGTTAAAAGGCCACAGTCTAGGATCTAGTAGGTCACATGTGGCCCCATGGCCCCAGGTTCCAGATTTGGGGGGCAGAGCTGCCCACAGGGACTAACTCAGAAGGCAGCCTTCTGGGGTCCCAACTCTGGCCTCTGTAAATTTCCAATCCTCTAGGCATAGCTAAAGGTTGCTGAGCTATTTCAAGGTGCTACTGTGAGGCTTAAATAAGATAAGGTATGTGAAAGTACAGGCACTAAATTTTTAGTTTCCTTTTGCTTCCCCATAGCAACTTTTTCCTCTGTGTATTGTATTTTTTAGAGACAGAGTCTTACTGTGTCCCCCTTGGTAGAGTGCGGTGGTGTTACAGCTCACAGCAACCTCCAGCTCTTGGGCTTAGGCGATTCTCTTGCCTCAGCCTCCTGAGTAGCTGGGACTACAGGTGCCCGCCACAATGCTCGGCTATTTTTTTGTTGCAGTTTGGCGTGGGGCCGGGTTCGAACCCACCACCCTCGGTATATGGGGCCGGCGCCCTACTCACTGAGCCACAGGCGCCGCCCTATTGTTTGGTTTTTATATAGATTGTTCCTTTGCCACAAAACTGTAAGCTTCTAGCATTCCTAGCATTTAGGGTGTCTTGAAAAAAAAAAACTCTTTTATAAATCCCTCCTAGCAGTGTAGTGTCGTGGGAGTGGATGGACAGTGGGGATGATGAGGGGAAAGCTGTGTGTGATCATTAACAGAACAGCGTAATTTCAGATGCGGGAACTGAGGTAAACTTTTCTCATAGGTGATGAACAACCTAAAATATTAACCTTTATTTTGTATCTCTCAGCTTTCTCAGAGCCCACAACCCTTTAATTTTTGTAATTTATAATGAAAAGAAATACATCTCTTACAGTTATGAAGCTGAGGCTGAGAAATCCAAGGTTGAGGGGCTACAGCTGGTTAACAGCCTACTGTTTGCTCATGGGGAATCTGCAGAATCCTGAGGTGGCTGACATGGAGGGGGCCAAGAGTGCTCACTCAGGTCAATACTCTTATAAAACCACTAGTCCTACTCCCATTTTAGTTTATTAATCTATTAATGGATTAATCCATTCATGGTGGCAGAACCCTCATGATTTAATCACTTCTTAAAGGCCCCATCTCTCAATACTGCCATATTGGGGATTAAATTTCAACATGAGTTTTGGAGGGGACATTCCAACCATAGCATTCCACTTTTGGCGCCCCTCCCCCAAAACTCATACCCTTCTCACACATTCATTCCATGCCCCTATCCCCAAAGTCTTATCTGTGAGTTTGTGAAATAAAAACAAGTTATCTACTTAAAGATACAGTGAAATAGGCAAGAAGAAAGGGTAACTGGCTCCAAGCAAGACCAAAACCCAAGAGAGGGAATAATCTTCCTTTGACTCTTTATGTCTGGCATCCTCAGCACACCGGTGTGGGGGTTGGGCCCCAATGCCTTGGGCAGACCTGCCCCTCTTGATAGGTTGGGAAAAATAGCTCAGTAGGTGCTGCACATGGGACAAGAAAAGAATTTCTCCAGGGCAAGTACTTTGGATAACCCGCACATTGTAGCCCATGATTGCATTAATGTACACAGCTATGGTTTAATAATAAAAGAAAAATAGAGAATATTACCAAAAAAAAGAATTTCTCTAGGGCAAGATTAGGATATAAAAATATAAGTTTATTTTATATTTTAGAAGGAGAGGGAGAGAGAGAAAAGCTGGGAGATGGTGTGGCATCCCAAAGAAAGAATGCCCACCCTGAGGTCCAATAGGTAGCTGAATTTAAGGCGGACAAAAAAAGGCAACTGTAGTTGAATTCAGAAGGAATTGTGAAAACTGGTCCATCTGCTTTTCCTTAGGCGAGGTTGAAGACATCCCATTGTCCGGAAACTCAGGAATTATTTGAAGCTTGAAGGTACAATTTTTTTTTTTTTTGAGACAGAGCCTCAAGCTGTCCCCTGGGTAGAGTGCCGTGGCATTACAGCTCACAGCAACCTCCAACTCCTGGGCTCAAGCGAGTCTCCTGCCTCTGCCTCCCAAGTAGCTGGGACCATAGGCGCCCGCCACAACGCCCGGCTATTTTTTGGTTGCAGCCGTCATTGTTGTTTGGCGGGTCTGGGCTGGGGATTCGAACCCGCCACCTTAGGTGTACGGGACTGGCGCCTGAGCCGGTTGAGCTATAGGTGCCAAGCCGAAGGTACAAATTCTAAAAGACAAAGGAGCTGATGAATGTGAAATGAAGAATTTGCATTTCATTTTGGTCTGCTTTTTGGTCTCT